>CANYBF010343691.1:0-38484 GCA_948192965.1 Dalechampia spathulata
AAAATAAAAAATCGATTATTTGACTTCAATTTGAAAAGAAAAAAATTAAAATTTAATTACTCTGGATTATAATAATTTCATACCTTATTTTGATATAATAATCGTAATAATAAATTTGTAATTATTCATAATATATATAAAATATTAATAAAAAATAAGTTAATAATAAGTATTCATATGAATAATAATTAAAAATAACAATTAAAAATAACAACAGTCATGATTACAACTAATAATAACAATAATAATAAATAATTATAATAAATAATAAATAATAATTATTGGTATTACATTTGAAATAATAATAATAATAATAATAATAATAATAATAGTAATAATAATAATAATAGTAATATCATTAGTATTATTACATTAGAAATATTATTGTTATTTGTAATAGTATAATTATTTATAAATATTAGTTATATTAATATTTTTTGTAATAATTATTATTTGAATGAATATTTATTATTATTATAATTTATTATTATGATTATTAATTGTAATAATAAATATTATTAGTTATAAGTATTATTTGTAGGCTTAGTTATAAGCATGGGGTAAATGCATTCTGGTGGCACACGTGGGGGTAAATGCATTCTGGCTCCCGGTTAAATCGGTGGCCACACTCTCTCTCTTGCACACATATCACACCACATCACATCATTTGCATATGTGGACGCCATATCGTACGGTTACCGGTTTGACCGGCGGCCAGATTAAAATTTATCCTAAAATCATAATTTTTTTACTTTCTATCCTAAACTGGTAATTTTTATATTTTTCATCAATAAAAATGTAAGATGCGCATTTCTCGAGTAACAACATGCTGCTCAGAGGAGGCCCATTTCTTGGAAAATCTGTTGGATCAGAATCTACCCAAATTTCTAACCTTACACATTGCTATTGCTCAGCACTTCCTATTAGCTCAAAGGATTAGGTCTCATAAATTTCAGGTCAATTTCATATTTTAATGTTTTAATTTACTGGTAGTATGTTCTTATACGCAAAGGGGGTCAATGTATTGCTGTGTGCCCCGTGGTCATTGCTTGTAATCATTTAATTTCATGTAACCTTAATAGTTAAATTTAGCAGCAAAACATTTATAGAGATGGGTTTTTTTTTTTTTGCTTTTTTGTACGCCAAGTAATATCTTTAGGTTAGTTGTTCTTACTTAACGGTTACTAAATACTCTGGTAAGGTTGCCATCGAATCTACGTAAGAACAAATCCAAGATAGATACAAGACTGTGGTAAGGAGATGTTGGAAATGATGACATATGTTTTGACGGCTTTTTAAAGAAAGTATCTGTTATAAACCATTTTGGGTATCCATTTATACATTAAAGTACGTAAGAATGCTCCAAGAAAACCAATCAAAAGACATTTTCTAATATAAGATATCATGAAAAACCCATAAATATACAGATATAATAAGCAGCATCAAACTGAAATCTCAAATGAATTTGATTTGCAGCTCCCAAACACTAAAAAAGATCCATCTAAAGCATTTTCCACGGCCAACCAGTTAATTTGCTTGTTATATCTAATAAGTTGAAACCGATCTTTTAATTTGATCTTCCGTTTTGTCATCTTCTTTCATCTCCACAGAAAAGCTGCATTCTTGTTGAATCCCTGCAACCCCATTCACTATATATATATATATATATATATATAATCATCCATACTTGTCCAGTTTTCTTTCTTTTCGATTAAGTTGAAGGAAGATAAGGTTGCAGGGAAAGTATAATGAATAACACAACACTTGATGGCATCAGGAATTTAACCGACGTTGATGAAGAATTTTTAGTGCGTCGTGGAGCTGGAAATTCCATCACCGTGTGTTATTATGAAAACATAACAAACGACAAGGCGTTCTGGAAAAGTGAGAATTCTCTTATAACTTCCCTTCCTTACTTTGTCATTCAATTGAGCTTGATGATGTTGTGCATTCGGGTTTTGTTCATTCTGTTAAAGCCTCTTCGTCAACCTCGTTTCTTAGCTGAATTACTTGTAAGTACAACCCATTATTTCTTTTAAATTTTAACTTACAACTTTACCTTTTTAATTCTCTCTTTTATGGTTTCCACAGAGTGCTGCTCTGGTAACGCCAATTGCCTTGGCAAACGAACCATTTTTCCTCAAGTATATACACCCAGCCAGGTCCACTAAGACCCTTGACACAATGGGACAGTTGGGTCTTGTGTACTATATGTTCCTTGTTGGGTTAGAAATGGATCTGACGCTGTTGAAATACATTGAAAAGAAGGCTGTGTACAATGCAATCACTGCAATATTTTTCCCTTTAGGCATGGGGATAGGACTTTTTTTCATCCTTGTTTACTTCAAAGATGATGCAGTCATAGGAATGGGTGGTGCTGTATGGGCTCTTACCCTTTCCGTGACAAGCTTCTCTGATCTTGCTCGAATCCTCTCGGACATGAAGCTCCTCCATACGGATATCGGAAGATTAGCGTTATCTTCCGCGGTGGTTTGTGACCTTGTAGCTTGGGGTCTTCTCGTCATGGCGATTACAATGGTTAATCGGCACTTCTATTTCTTGAATGTTTTTGCGATGATTGCATTCATGTTGTTGTGTTGGTTCGTGGTGCGTCCCTTGCTGGCTTGGATTATTCGACTCAATAACTCAAATGGAGGAATGGACTATGAGTTGCTGATATATTTTATACTCGGAGGAGTTGTCATTTTTGGATTGGTGACAGACGCTTGTGGGTCACAATCCACGGTTGGAGCATTCATGTTCGGACTCATAATTCCTAAAGGAGAGCTTGGAATTAGGTTAATGGAAAAACTTGAAGATTTGGTTATTGGGATTCTGCTTCCAGCTTTCTACTTCACAAATGGTCTTAAAATACATTTTTATACTTTGGCCAGAGATGTTAACATTGTTTTGGTTATAATCATCATAATTCTTGCTTGCTCCGCAAAGGTTATAAGTGCATTCATGTTCTCCATCGTCCAAGGCATGTCTGCTCGTGAAGGAATCACCCTTGGAGTTCTCATGAACACCAAAGGTGTTTTAGCTTTGATTATTATGAATGTTGGGCGAGATTTAGGGGTACAATCACTTCATTAATCTCTTCATGCAATTTACTATATTCGTATAATGATCATTTTTCCTGTAATTTTTGTAGGGTTTCGATGAACAAATGTTTGCTGCAATGACCATCGCTCTGATTCTAATGACCTTAATGGTAAAGCCCATAACGTTGGTTACCACTAAATCTACGAAGCAAATAAAGCAATACAAACGTAGGACGATTGAAAGAAGCAAACACGATTCTGAACTTCGAATCATTTCATGCATTCACTCGGTTAGCAGTTTATCTGGTATAATAAATCTCCTTCAAGTATCTAATCCAACCAAGCAGTCTCCGATCTGTGTTTTCGCGCTGCATTTAGTTCAACTAACTGCAAGACGTGTTTCTGCCATGCTTATCGTCCATGATGCTTACCATCGTGCAACCCATGTTGGGCAAGAAAATCAAAGCCGTGAGTTAGAAGAAACCGAGCACATTATCAGTGCCTTCCAGAGCTTTGAAAGTAGATGCCAAGCAGTAACAGTTCAGGCATTAACAGTTGTTTCGCCCTACACGTTGATGCATGAAGATGTCCGTAGAATTGCAGAAGAAAAAAGGGTTAATCTCATTTTGGTTCCGTTTCATAAACAGCCCGATGTATATGGGAAGCTACAGGATGATGAAGATGTTTCTCTAAGAGAGGTGAATCAAAACCTGCTAGCTACTTCACCTTGCTCCATCGGTATACTGATTGATCGGGGCCTTGGTGAATCTCAAGCACAGAACAACTTCTTCATGCTGTTCATTGGTGGGGCAGACAGTCGCGAAGCCTTGGCTTACTCATGGAGAATGGCAGGATTAGCAGGTGTTAGTCTTACAATAGTGCGATTCCTCCCACCAACAACAATAACCAAAGAAGCAGAAGAAGAAACGACAGAACAAGCAAGAGAAAGGAAATTGGATGATGAGTTCATCAATGATTTCAGATTCAGGACTATGTATGATCAATCTATAACATTTGTTGAAGCTGTGGTTGATTCTGGGAATGATATAATCACGACAATGAGAAGGATGCATGATAATCATGACTTATACATAGTAGGAAGAGGCCAAGGAGCAGTTCCACAACTGACTCAAGGATTACTAGAATGGAGTGACTGCGAGGAGCTTGGTGCTTTAGGGGACACACTGCTTTCTTCTGATTTTGCAGAGAATTCTTCCATTCTTATAATTCAACAACATTATATTCCTGGAGCAGCAAGTGGAGGAGCTAAGGACAGCAGCCGTAAGTTTCAAAAGCATGCTAATTGGATATCACCCATCCAAAATACTCATATTTGATCATCAATTTTAAACACGATTATAGATCCATTTTAAACACGATTGTAGATTCATTAGTAGTATTATCACATATATATCTTTTTCATCTAATGTTAGTGTATCATTCAATTAATATAATCATCATATGTAATAAAAATTCATATATATCATAATATTATTGGTAAATTTATAATTATAAGATGAATTAAAATTCATGTAAAGGAAAAAAAATATAAAGCTAAATGTTCACTAATCCCAAGTAAAAGTAAAAAGGGAATTTCTAATAGTAATTTTCTTCATGCACAATGATAACAACTTTAAAATCAAAATTTAATCAAATAAAAAAAATGATATATCAAATTTATTTAATATCATTAATGAAATTAAATATTATTCTAATATTATAATTAGTAATATACGTGGATTTTTTCATAATTTCATTTAATAGATTAACATGTATAGAAAAAATATTTGAAATTATTAATAAATTATTTTATACATGTTGATTATAAACTTGTCTTTTTATTACTTAAATAAATATAATTCTAATAAAAGAATTGCATGCAAGGAAAGGTAAATAAGATGTTATCAGTTGAAGTCAGCATTCACAACAACCTTAATGAAAATAATATATTGATATGAATAATCTCTTTAAATTTAATTTTATTAGATTAAATTATATTCTGAAAATATTATTATTATGATTTTCATATAATAAAAAAAATCCTTTTTTTTAAATATTTTCCGGCAAAAATTGGAGGCAAGCAGAAAGAGATAATAAAACTAGAGGACTGTTCTAGCAAGGAGGGAAGATATATAGGTATTTTAATAATATCATGCCAGGCCTGCAAGTTTTTTATACGAAAACGAATATCAATAGCCTGTTTATATGCTTCTCTTTTTCGAGCATTTAGTGAAGCTGGCCGGCAACATCAAGACAGAAACATGGATTCAGCCAATGTTTTGCTTTGAATACTCAATCAACTTGTAATCAAATAGAGAGTCGCAGTGCCTTAAAAGTAGGGCACCTTTGTTTGTTGCTGTTCTCTTTATTGTTATGTAATTATTGCTCAACTAACCAATTTATCAGTTTTCTTTCTGAAACAAAAAGGAAAAGGAATGGAAGCAGCAACTGCTACAGGCAAAAGTTATGGAGAAGTAAGGCGTCTTCACATCATTTACTTCCTCAGCCAAATGGGTTGTGTCCACCATCCTCATCTTATTCGTGTTCGTCATCTTAATCGGAATGGAGTCTACCTTAGAGGTTTTGATCTTTTTATATTGTCTCTTCATTCATATCTCTCATGAATCTGCTCAAGTAGAATGAGACGGCAATGATGAAGGTGATGATATTAATTAATTAATTAATCTTATCAATCGTAAACTCTTTCCTTTTTGTATAGATGTAAAGAGATGGATGGCAGATTTGAGAGGAAAAGACATGCCAGAAGCCTTCTCCTGGTCGTATAAAAGGTTTGCCAATTGGTTAAAGCAATTTAGACACCCACACCCACACATATACATTCGAGAGTGGATGATGGTTAACCTTGCCATGCAGGATGTACAAGAATGGCTATGTTTGGCAAGATTTAATGGATGATGATCTCATTACCCCCATTTGTGACAACGAGTATGTTCTTAAAGGGTCTGAAATCTTACCCACCACTCCCCTCGGTAATTAGTTTTATTTCTGACTTTTAATTTTTGAATCAATTTATAATTATATCTGTTAAAAATATAAAATTATTTTAAAATTCCAATAGCTTTTATTTTCAAATTAAATAACTCTTTTATATATTATCAAAATCTTTTTGATTAATGTTTAATAATTAAATATTTTAAGTAAATTTTTTGAATTGAAATATTCTTAGGACAGGAACTAGAAGTGATCGCAAGTTATTCACTTTGCGCTTTGTGAATACAACAGCTGGTGATAAAAGCAAAGAATCTGCAAGAAAAGATGACAAGCTTGTTGATTTGGAGGAAGCTGAAAGCGAAGATGACCAAGATACATTTTCACTAAAAGATTTGGGCCAAAACTACTATAATCATAGCCCAACAAAATCATCATCTCAAATTTGTTACGAATCTCCTGCATTCAGTTCAGATAGCTCAACATTAACCGACGACTATTCCATGAAGCAAGAACAAGGTCCAAGCAAATTCAGAGTTATTGAAGAAAAAGCAGACAAGCATGGGAATCTTTCGGGAAATAACAAAAATAAGAGAAACGCCAGTCACAATAGATGTGATGATAATAGAAAAACAAGCAATGACATTGAAAAGATGAGCACTCCAAGCTCTTCATTTTCTTTGTCATCATCTTCATCAACGCGGTCTGAATTCATGACAAAGAGTAAGAGCCACTCGAGAGGAGCTTCAAAAATTCTTCAAAACTTGATTACCTGTGGAGCTGTCGATACAAATGATGCAGCATTAATGGCTGTTAACAAAAATTCTTCAAATGACCCCATCCGGAACGCAGACGATATAGGCTGGATTTGCAAAGGGGGGACGCTAGGATTATCTACCAGAGTATTCGGTACTCCTTGGAATCAGCAAGAGCATCGACAAAATGCTCGGTATAGTAGATACAGCAGTGTCCATCATAAAATTATGTTAAATTAAAAATATAAATAAATATATTTTCTTTGCCTATTTGTTCGTGCAACAGGAGAAGTTCTGATGGGTTGAAACAGCAACAGCAGAGCGGATGCGGCCAAGCAAAGAGGCTACCTGCTGCATGCAAGCCAGTGGGTGCACCCGCCTGCTCGTAAGTGGCACTTCTAAATATATATAAATTATTACTGCTAAGCACCACGGGATGAATTTTCATCAAATAGAACTCGAAGTAGATCATGAGAAACTCAGCTCATTAAAAAACATAAGATTATTAAGTTATAGTTAGGAGTTGAGTCTAGTATGACTACATAGAAATATGATGTTGCCTCTGCAACATGGAGAACAAGGAAGGATCATAGCATTTTTAAACATAGCAATAATAATTTAAAACCCAAATATAAGAACGAAGAATCCCTCCAAATAGAATACCGATCAAATTCGATTCATAATATAGAAGAAACTAATAAATATAAGTAGGCCAGAAATATGACAATCATCCATGAAAATAATGCAGACAATGCGGCAAGTCTTTCAAACCAGCCAAATTGCATTTACACATGAAGTCCTGCAAGGGAATGAAAGCTTCTGCAAAGACATCGATCAAGAGGAACTCAGCCCTTTCTTCGAGGGAATCTATGAATCAACTCATGGCTATTCCATGACCAAATACATCTTAGAAATGTTACAATATATAAGGTAGCTTTGAGTTAATTACTTGGGGAAGATTTATAGCTTATATTATATAGAAAAATACTTGTTTAGATTCAGTTCATATTTTCACAAATGAATCAAATCAATTAACAAAATACAAGTAAGAAAAAAAGTTCGTTAGAAGTTACAACCCTTAAAAGGCACAAAAGAATGGAAAGCATGTTATGCTATGTATTTTGTATCGATGAAATACACTTTTCAGATACTGCATTTTCTTTCGGTCAATTATATGTCACAACTTAGGTGTAACTTCAGTCTTCAATCCTCGGTGTAATCAGGCTGAACAGACTGTTCAAACTCTGCATCCATAATCACTCCATCCATAACATGAACAATAACCTCCTTTTTCCTAACATCTACTCTTTCGGATCGAATTCTATTAACCACCAGCATCCCGTCTACATCCTTCGAAATATATAGAGGGAACCCAGATAATGATTCGTATGAAACCTCTTTACTCGAGCATACCATTGCAGAAAGAAAAGTTCGTGGAATAGCCGAGAACCCCAATATTCGAGAAACCACTGCATAGGTATCGTTTTTCTTCTCTAGTACAAAACTATCATTTGCTTGCATCCTCAAATCACGCTCAAAAGCCTTATCTGAAGGGATAAAAACTGTAAAAGCTAGATCTTCGGGCAACATTTCAATCATCATGACACCAAATTTCCCTATCGCTTCACCATTGGAGACTTTCCTGCTTCTGATGTTCTTATAAACTTTATTTCCTACTGATACTTCAGGAAGTCTGAGAACTGATACCATGATAACCAAAAAGCAGCAAACAGAAACCACCAAACACACAAAAGCAATTGGATTTTTGAACAAGAACAGTCTCTTCATTTTCTAATACAATACATCTCAGGCACTTAGTCCTCCATCTTAGAAATCATTATCCTGTCAAACCAGCAATCTATTTAATAAATTATTTCTAACAAGCAAAAACCACCGTGCCAGAAATTCAAAGCTACTTTCTATCCGAAAGCATCCCAACGACAATCGATACAGTTATCTATATCTATCTATATTATATTAAAAACAAAACAATGTCAATACACGCGGCATAATTATAAGCATGCATTTAAAAACCTAATGGCAGTTAGCAATAGCCATATACACTTTAATCAAAAACCGAAAAGAAATAGGAAAATGGAAAAAAAATACAGATAAAACCACAAAAAAACTTCGTGAGAGGAAAACAGTGACAAAAAAACACTAACAACAAAAACAGTTAAATAGGAAAAGGATCCGCTTTCACGAAGAAGAACGATCCAAATATAAAGAAAACTGACAGCAATTTATTGTGATCCTTAGTTATTTAAGTTAAAAGATAGAGATCAAAATCAAATGATGGATTAATCAAAAAAAAAAAATTAAAGAACAACTAAAGTGAAATTAAACATTACCTGTCAGTAAGTGGAAGACTTGAAGCTAAATTAACAGAATAAAAATCACGAAAATTGTAACATCCAGATACCATGAGAGACGGGATTCCAATGAGCGGGTGGGTGAATTGATTATTCGGTTATATTTGAAATTATGTTGGATTATAGTAATAAATTTAAAAGTTGATCTGCAGAAACAGAGAGAGTTAGGGTTTTGGAGAATTTGTTCAGAAGAGAGAGAGAGAGGAGGCAAGCGAGAACAGTGAAGTCAACGAGAGCAATATTTTGAGGTTGGTTTGGGAATGTATGTAAAACGGCGTAGTTTCAGGGAAAAGCATATTTATTTGAAAATGTAAAATATTAATGGAGCAAAAAATAAAGTTAAAAAAGAGGAAATGTGGAATATAGTAGAGGGTCAGTGTGGAGCAACTTTATAATTATTCTTGCTTGAGCAATATAAAAAGAACAATATCCTTAAAAACTTTATGCCCGTTTCCGATTATCCAACTCCTCCAAACCATTGTATATATTCAATACTTTGTCCTGACAGCTTCTCCTTAATCCCTTTGTTACTTCCACCCATGTCCTCCTCCGCTAGTAGTGCTTCCTTGACCTCTTCACAGATCGCTGATTCCATCCAATCTTTGCTCCATCTCTTCTCCACCACCAAGGATTTCATTCCTTTATCTTCATCGCCTGCCTCCACCCCAACCACTCCTCCTCATGATCAAATCCACACCTACTCCGACAAAGAAAAATATCAGCAATGGCATATTCAGATGATTAAATGGGAAGCCGATCTACGTTATATCAGTAGTGCAATGGACAATCTTCACGATCTGGCCGCCAAAATGGGGATGCTCTTGTGCAACACGGACAATGGTTGAATCGTGAGTTGAGCAATCATCAGCAGTATCCCCTCAAGCTTAGAGCATTGAAAGCAAAGGAAATCCAAGCCAATGTTGTTAGAGTCACTTCCGTGATAATGACGTTGAAGCATCATATCCCGTGTCCGCAAAAAATGAACTTGGGTGGTGACAGAGAAGGTGACAGGGTTGTCCGTACTGTTAGAGGTCTGCTTGATGTGTTGTGTCAACTGGAAAGGTATCGGCCACTCCGAAATCAGCAGAATTTAGAACAATTTGAGGATAAATTTATGGGCCTTGAGCGTAGTTACCAGTATAATTTGTCTTGCATTTCTGTTTTTCCCAAACATGCCATTGTCAATAAAAGGACGATAATGTATTTGTTGGGTGGAGTGAACATTACTGACCGCCCTTTCAGTACGCTGCATCTGGAATCCGTCAGTGATAGGATGTTGAGGTATTTCGTCAAACAAGATTATATTAGACCTATTCTGCGGAATCGGAAATTGATCGGGTCCAGGATGCCTCCATTGATCCGTTTCGCAGTGATATTTCTGGCAGAGAGACTTTATTTTTTCAGTTTCGATTCAACACGGAATCCCTCGTGGGATTTTTTATCTTGTGGGAGAGCTGCTTTGGTAGAGAAGAAAGGCGAAAATGCTCAGGATATGCTAATGACTTTAAATCCGGAAATTTTGATCACTTTGTTGAACATCAGTTGTCTTTCTCTTGATTTGAAAAAGGACTGGTGCTTGAGAATGAAAAACTGCCCAAGTCCTGTGCCTAGGAAGTTGGGAGGAGGATTCGACAAGTCCCTTTAAAGCAAAGTGCGATCAGTTAGGAAGTTGGGAGGAGGAATCGACAGGTCTCATTAAAGCAAAGGGCGATCAGTTTCCGCAGGGTTTGAAGAATATGAAGAATCTAACTTTCCTAAGCCTTCGAGGTGTTTCTGGAATTTACAAGCTCCCTAGGGAAGTAACCAGACTTGCAAGTTTATCCATTTTGGATCTTAAAGCATGCCACGACCTCATGGAACTTCCAGATTGGATTGGATCGCTTCAAAACCTGAAACGTCTTGATGTTTCCGAGTGTCATTCGCTAGATCTCATGCCCGGAGGGATAGAATCACTCCGTAAACTTGAAGTCCTGAAAGGTTTGTAATTAATGAAAGGGAAATAAGAGGCTCAAGTTCATTTTCTGATTAGTCAAAATTAAGAAAGCTCTTGAAAATGAATATCAGGACAAGTAAAATGGATTTCTCGATGGCTGAAGAGTTGAAAGTCCTCGAGGGTTGTACGTCACTTGAGAAGCTAACAATAGCATGGACTGGAGTACCCGCCTGGAGAGAATTGAGGAGGTCGAATGCAGTCAGACGAGACCATCTCTTTGGAGAAGAAATTGCCAGCATGAGGATTTAGAGACAAGACAACATAGAAACTCAGGACCTTCCTACAAGGCTAGAGAAACTGGACCTGTAGTCTTTCCCAGGTTATGAACTTCATGGCTAATTCCTATCAAACTACAATCCCTTAAAAAGCTATACATCAGAGAAGGAAATCTCCGATATCTGAATCCAAATTCAACTGCTCTGGATAAATGGAATGTGATGATACTCCGTCTGAAATCATTTCCCCAATTCAGTATGCGTAGGACAGAATTGGAAAATAAATTTCCAGAGTTGACATATTTTGAGAAAGTTGATGGCGATTTTTTGGATTCACTCCTTTGGGGAGAGAATGGAGTATGGTGTGGGGGAGAGTACCAGAAGAATTAGGACTCCGTTGGTCTTTCGTGGACATGCCGGACGACCTGGTTCCTGCTTCATCTTCGGCTTAAATTGCAGGACTTTTGATGTTGCATTTGAAATAGGAGTAAAGGGTGTGTATGTCATAATTGCTATTTAGATTGATCTCTCTTCTCGTACTGCATCTGCTTTCAGGATTCCAGGGAGCAAGGATGGAAAAAGCTCGTCTCAATTCCATTTCCTATAATCCCTTGCCATAACGATGAAATATGATGTGCGAGAGTAGCAGCTGTTATACATCTTAAGCATAGCATGGCAATGCACATACATATATTGGAAAAATAGTGTTAAATTCCGAAAAAATCAACCAAGGGAACCAACTTGATGTATTGGCATTTAACTAAGAAAACAGACCTTCAATCATTGAACTCCACTATCCACTCATCTTTAGAAACGACCTTGCTTTTGATGTTCTTCCAATTCTTTTATTTCCTACTGATGTACCATCATCATCATCCTCGCAACCTGTCTGTCACATTTCCCATTGCAACCTCTCTTCAAATCATAACCGATAATAAAATAATTTTATTTTCTTTTACAATTAAAATACAAATATAATAAAAAAATTCATTTAAATTTAACTTTCTAAATAAAATCATTAATATTTTCTTAATTGTTAATTTCTATCATACAACTTTAATTCATAAAAATTCTTTAAAACCTATAATTTTGCATTATTCCTTTCAAAAATAAGAGTAAAATTACTTAAAAATTAAATTTCAAAATATTTGAAACATTTATAATATGCTACATATAGTTGTCAAATATTTACATAGATATATGATATTTTTATTATTTGTCTATAATCAATTTTTGTATAATTAAATTAAGAGTGATGATAAAACTTAGAAACTATCACAAAATAAGATTAAAAAAAAATACAAGGATTAAATTGTAATATTTCATAGAGACAAATCTGTTCATTGGCAGCATGCAAAGATGGTGTATTGAAACAAGGAATATTATGTAAAATAGTATACAGAGAATAATAGGTTGTGTTCTTGGCAAAGAAACGGAGACACGACTTGCTTAACGAGAAGAATACAAGGAAAGGAAAAAGAGGAAATCTCAGATATACTTGATGGTTTGTGTCAAGTAAAGTAGACACATTACAATATCCAAAAAAATTGTAGGGATGTTTAGGATTGAGGTGGAAAACTGTTCTCCAAGAAATCGTATGGAATTTTTAATGCAGAAACAATAGTTTAATCTGACGATAATGGCCCCTTTCCCCTTTATGTTCCAACCTTGTCTTCATGGCTTCACCACCGTCATCAATCTTATCCTTCTTGGAACCAATTTCTGCTTAATCGCCTTGGTATTTGCAGCCATGTCCTCCTCATCTACTAGGGGTTCCTTGACCACTTCACTAATGGCTGATTCCGTCCAAGCTTTGCTCAATCGCTTCTCCACCACCAAAGCTTTGATTCCTTAAATTTATCTTCATCACCTGTCTCCAGCCTAACCCACAACACCCCCCCTCCTCGGGATGAAATAAACACCAACTACAACATGGCAAAATATCAGCAATTGCATAATCAGATGATTAAATGGGAAGCTGATCTACGTTATATCAGAAGTGCAATGGACAATCTTCAAGATCTGGCCGTCAAAATGGGGATGCTCTTGTGCAACAGGGACAATGGTTGAATCATGAGTTGAGCAATCATCAGCAGTATCCCCTCGAGCTTAGAGCATTGAAAGCAAAGGAAATCCAAGCCAATGTTGTTAGAGTCACTGCCATGATAATGACGTTGAATCATCATATCTCGTGTCGGCAAAAAATGAACTTAGGTGGTGACAGAGAAGGTGTCAGGGTTGTCCGTACTGTTAGCGATCTGCTTGACATGTTGTTTCAACTGGAAGCGTATCAGCCATTCCGGAATCAGCAGAACTTAGAACACTTTGAGGATAAATTTATGCGCCTTAGCGAAGTTGTCAGTATTGTTTTGTCGTGCATTTCTGTTTTTCCTGAAGGTGCCATTGTCAATAAAAGGATGATAATGTATTTGTTGGGTGGAGAGAGCATGATCCAAATTCCGGCTGACCGCAATTTCAGTACGTTGTATCTGGAATTTGTTAGTGATCGGATGTTGATGGATTTCGTCGAACAGGACTATATTAGACCTATTCTGCGGAAGCGGAAATTGATCGGTTCAGGATGCATTCATTGATCCGTTTTGCAGTGATATTTCTGGCAGAGAAACTTGGTTTTTCGGTTTCGATTCAACGTGGAATCCCACATGGGATTTCTTATCTTGTCGAAGAGCCGTTTTGGTAGGGAAGGAAGACGAAATTTCTCAGGATATGCTAATATCTTTAAATCCGGAAAATTTGGTCACTTTGTTAAACATCAGTCGTTGTTTTCTTGATTTAAAAAAGGACTGGTGCTTGAGAATGAAAAACTGCCAAGTCCTGTGCCCAGGAAGTTGGGAGGAGGATTCGACAAGTCTTATTAAAGCAAAGGGCGATCAGTTTCTACAGGGTTTTATGAAGAATCTTACTTTCCTAAGCCTTCGAGGTGTTTCTGGGATTTACAAGCTCCCCAAGGAAGTAACCAGACTTGCAAATTTATCAATTTTGGATCTTAAAGCATGCCACGACCTCAAGGCGCTTCCAGATTGGATCGGATCGCTCCAAAATCTGACTTGTCTCGATGTTTCCGAGTGTCATTCACTAGATCGCATGCCCAGAGGGATGGACTCACTTCGTAAACTTGAAGTCCTAAAAGGTTTTGTAATTAATGACAGGGAAATAAGAGGCTCAGGTTCATTTTCTGATTTGTCAAAATTAAGAAAGCTGGTGAAATTGAATATCATAACAAGTAAAATGGATTTCCCGGCGGTTGAAGAGCTGAAAGTCCTCGAGGGTTGTACGTCACTTAAGAAGCGAACAATTGCATGGACTATAGTACCCGCCTGGGGAGAATTAAGGAAGTCGAATGCATTCAGACGAGACAGTCTGTTTGGAGTAAAAATTGCCAGCATGAGGAATCAGAGACGAGACAACATAGAAACTCATAACCTTCCAACAGGGCTAGAGAAACTGGACCTGCAGTCTTTCCCAGATTATGAACCTCCTTCATGGCTAAGTCCTAGTAAACTAAAATCCCTTAAAAAGCTATACATCAGAGAAGGAAGTCTCCAATATCTGAATTCAACCTCAACTGCCCGGGATAAGTGGAACGTGACGACACTACGTCTGATATCATTGCGCGCATTCAGTATACGTTGGAAACAATTGTTAAATGATTTTCCGGAGTTGAAGTATTTTGAGAAAGTTGATTGCCATTTTGCGGAACCTCGACCGCAAGAATTAGGACTCCGGTGGTCTTTCTTCGACATGCCCGAAGAATTGGATCTTGCTTCATCTGCAGTTGAAAATTTAATGATTTTTGATGCCGTATTATAAAATAGGAGTCAAGGGTGTAACTGTCATAATTACTATTTAGATTGATCTCTCTTCTTGTATTGCATCTGCTTTCAGAATTCTGGTGAGCGTGGATGGAAAATGCTCATGCTATGGAGGACTTCCATCCTCGTCAATTCCATGTCCTATAATCCCTTGCCATAACGATGAAATATGGCGTCGCAGAGTACCAGGAATTTTGGTCCAAGAAAAGAAAACAGTGTGTCAGGATTTGAAGAATTAGGGTCTCTCCTTTACAACATCTGATCCAACTTTCCAACCTCAACATGAAAAGCAATACCCGTAAAAGCCCGGGAAAACTTAAATTGCAGAGTGTAAAGACTGGATTTTGCTTAATTAGATTTTACTGTTATATGTTCATATAATTTATATTTATAATAGTGAAACTATTTGTTAAGTGATTTAAGCTATGATTAATTACAGTGAATTCACAATAAATGAAATTAATATAATATTACCAATTTTTATGATTAAAAATTTTTAATTTTTAAGTATTCGAATAACTAGTTTATACTAAATGAGTTAATAAATAAATTTAATTAGAAAAATGTACCATAGATTCCTAGATATTTCTCTTCTTTTAAAGAAAAACATATGTCCGTAAATAAAAATAGAAATATCACAATGGTATATCCTTTTACCGATCCTATGACCCGCAACGCATGTAATAAATTGGGTAGGTATTGGTCATGTTCGTAGGTTTGGTTTGGTTTGATTGGTACTTGACCCGACCCTAGATCGGTTTTCGGATGGTTCAGTTCGAAATGGATCCGTGATCAATTTTAAAACTTTAATGACAGTATAAATAAATTTTGAGGGGATTAAAAGAGGGACTTGAGGACTAGGAAGAGCAATAAATAAATGCTGGGCTTTCTTGAAAGAAACAACAACCGACTAACGTCACCATCTCCATTCGCATTTCTCTGCTACTTCCAAACCTAAACGTCCTCTCTCTCCCTTTCTCTCTCTGTCTTTCTTTAGAATTTACCAAGATCTCCACCTTTTCTTTTATTTTTCCCGTCACTTTCTCGAGAAAATTAACTTTGTTCACATTTTTCTCGAGAAACTAAATCAAATTTTCGATAATATGTCTGACGCTTTGATCAATGGTCTAGCCGGTGCTGGCGGTGGGATCATCGCTCAGCTTATCACCTATCCTCTTCAAACTGTATGATTTCTTGATATCTCTTTTATTTAGCGCTTAATTTTCCTCTTTCTTTCATTTGTTTTGGTTACTCACGTTGACTTGGCTTTAATTCTGTTAATATGTTTATGTAGGTAAATACACGGCAGCAGACGCAGCGGGATCCGAAGAAAGAGAAGAGGAAGCTTGGTACTGTAGAGCAAATGTGTCAGGTGTACTCTCTTCTCGTTTTTTTTTCCTTTATTTATCAGCTGTTTGTTTGATCGTTTTCTCTTTTTTTTGGTTTTAATTTTCTGACTTTTGAATTCTCCATTGTTTATTTGTTTGTTTGTATTTTTATATTTTATGATTCTTCTTTTTATTTTTGTAATTGGACGAATATTGTATAGGTTGTAAAGCATGAAGGATGGGAACGGTTGTATGGAGGATTAACTCCTTCTCTTGTAGGCACTGCTGCATCTCAAGTGAGTTTATTAAAGATAGCAAAACTAAGATGTTATTTAAGCTTTTTTTGGTAGCTGATAGTCTTGGTATTGAATGTTATTATTTACATAATTGTATAAACTAAAATATATTTTTTTGCTCTGGAGTTCATAAAATTTAGGGTGAATGATTGATGTATGGTTTGGTTACACATAGATTGGATGTATGGATAGTTTCAATGAAATTGCTCACGTAGTCTTGTGGATGATGGAAGCTTTCTGCATTCGGTTTTGTCTTATTATCTTTGCCTGCGGCATGCATGTTTCAATTATGTGATCAATTATCTTTTAGCCATTGCTTTGTTACATCATCTCTAATAATGAATAAGAAGTAGTATGTATGGTCTTCATTGTTTGGTTTTCCGCTTGGAATCTAATTTAAAATAGTTGGCACCTTGCATTGTAACCTCAAGTTTTCTTGATTGATTCTTGTGGGAAATTTACTAGCATCCGAGAATAGTTTGATTAGAGATATTCGGCATGGTGTCAATTTGGATTGTTTTGTTTACATTTTCAATTGCTTATGTGCTCGTCATTTTTTATGATACAGGGTGTTTACTATTATTTCTATCAAATATTCAGGGATAAAGCTGAAGCTATTGCACTTCAACATAAGAAAAGGGGATTTGGTGATGGATCAGTTGGGATGTTCTCATCACTTGTAGTGGCTGCTTTGGCTGGGTTGCGTTCTCTGTTTTTGTTATGACTACCATTACTCAATAATTAGATGCTAAATATGCTAGAATTAATTTCTTTTGAAATTCAATCAGAATTTTAAAAGGGTTCTTATGATCTGAACTTAAAGCACTTCTTGGTGCCTGCTTTCTGCAGGAGCGTAAATGTCCTCTTGACAAATCCAATTTGGGTAGTTGTTACTCGTATGCAGGTAAATTTCAGTTGACAACTCAAATTCCTGGTAAAACATTAATCACAAAGTGATTGTTTGGATGTTAAGAAATTTAAAAAACTGAGGAACCGACATGATGTTATGTACATAATATCTTCTGTTTAGCCTAGTCAACATAATGTTTAAGCAATTAATCAGATGTGCACTCTTTGCATGTCCACTCTACATTTTGTATGTGTTTGTGTATAAGCATTTCTTCACGTTGTATCCGCATGCACTCTTCCCTTGATTATGCAGGTCTAGATTGTTGTTCTTCTGATTTGCATGCTCCGTGCTTGCTAATTTTGCAGACCCATACAAAAGGTTCAAAGAAATCCCAGCCAGGTCGCTCATTTTCAGTTGTTGCAGATGAAACTTTTCAAGATGCTGCAGAAACTTCTCCATTTGGAACTAGCCATGCAGTAGGTGCAATTAAATTTTTGTCTTAATGTTCTCTTCTAATTTATGCTCCAGTCATCGAGAGATTCCCTCCTAGAAAATACTAAGGAAGCGTGCTTATGTGAAAGTTTTGGTTAAATTTGCTTTGATACTCTTTTCCTTGGGCATACAAACAATTGGCCATAGCAAACTAACGTTTGAGTGATCTACGCTTGTATCCAATGAGCTGAATGAGTGGCAAGCTTAATGGCCACGATATAAACTCCATCAATTGGAATGTTCAGTGTAATTGTGTGCATCTGGTTGACATGTGCATTTGTTTTTGTAGAGGAGATAACTTTCAAGATTAGGGAACCAGACTGATACTTCAAATCAGAGATCAAATGCGTCCTTGTTAATATATGAAGTCAGTGCTTAATTATGGCGAATAAGTTTATTAAAAAAAAAAGTTAAGCTAAGAATTGAAAATTCAGTTGTCAAAATAACTTAGTGCTGAATTCAGATTGTTGTTCTTATTTTTCACACGATTTATTGGTTTGTGATACTCTGGGTAACTTGCAACTGCTTATTGAAGCTACTGATGCTTACTGTTTTCATTTTTGGAAGTTCTGTGCTCATTTTTTGAACTTGGATGAGCTTTCTCCGATAGCATTTCTGTAAAATTATGTCCTTAGTGATCAAGCTTTTCCTTTATGTTCTTTAATGGAAGACTTTTGCTGTAGATACAAGAAGTGTATGATGAAGGTGGAGTCTGGGGATTTTGGAGAGGTGTACTACCGACCCTGATCATGGTATGCGGAAATTTGACCCTCGAACTACCAGTTGCTATTACTAATTGTTTTTCCATGCATTCCATAGGTTAGCAATCCTTCCATTCAATTCATGCTGTATGAAACCATGTTAAAAAAGCTCATGAAACGACGTGCCCTGAGGAAGAAGGGTGGTAATTCAGTCACTGCTTTGGAGGTTTGATCCTCTGTTTTTTAACTTTCCAGCCCTCTGAGTTTCCATATCCTTGTTGTCTGTTAATATCTATTCAATATCTTTTTCAAATATTTTCATGGTGCTGAGCATCATATAATTTGAGCTCATTTTGTCTACTAACATATTGCCTGATTTTGCTAGATATTTCTTCTTGGAGCTTTGGCAAAGCTTGGTGCTACCGTTGTAACATATCCTCTTCTCGTTGTAAAGGTATAATATGAAATGCGGATCTTGCTACGCACTTTTTTTTTGCAAACGGCGACTAGATTTAAGGTCAAAGGATGCCAATTCATGAAAAGCCTATTACTGACCCCAATGTGTTCCTAAAAGAAATCTTGACTCGGAAGAAAAGTAACCACCATCCTTCATCAGTTAATTATGCATCAGGTCGTGCACCCTAAGGAAACTTTTGCATAAATAGAACGAAAATTGAGGTCGAATGCTCAACCCAGTAGCAAGTGCAGCTTCGCATAGACTCAAATGCTAGTTCTCCTGTCCTCTTAAAGTACATCTAATTTACATAAAAATACAAAAGGATAAAAAAAAAAAAAGTTTGCTAGTCTGGTTTTTTTTTTTATGAACTTTGCATTCCACCTTGCAGTCGAGGCTTCAAGCAAAGCAGCTTAATACTGGAGACAAGAGGCACCATTATGAAGGTTTGGGCTGTGTTTTTGATTTTTCTATGTTGACATTATGAGAACAACCAAATTCCAGGTTGACTTTACCCATGACATTGACCTGCAATAGAATTTTCTCGTTAGATGAGAAGCTATTTCTGTTTCCGTCACAATAATCTTCCCTAGTAACAGATTTGCTTAAAAAATCCGACAACACCACCATTTCAAATGGATATTATATAAACGTATCAACGTTGCTAAAAGTTAGAATTACACAAATTAAATTGGTTTGATTTTAGATTTTATTTCTTCGCATCAATGTAGGTACCCTGGATGCTATCCTCAAGATGATTCGCTATGAAGGGTTCTACGGATTTTACAAAGGTATGAGCACAAAAATCGTGCAAAGCGTTCTTGCAGCTGCTGTTCTGTTCATGGTGAAGGAGGAGCTTGTCAGGGGAACACGATTTTTACTTACCAGAGGAAGCATGAAATCAGCAAGATCAAGGCCTCCTTGATCCTCTGGTGCTTCGCGCCTTCCCTCTTGTCCTGCCATTGTTTCCTTCAAGTTGGTTAGTCAGGATCATTATTTGAAATTGTATTTTAATGTTCGTCTAGGCTTTTAATCCTTGAAATGAGAGGGGAGCGTCATGATTTTATCACTGGTGGTCTCCCAGTCGATCAATAATACGTAATTTCAAGCGTCCGTCTTTAGTAGTAAAACACCAAAAAAAGTGGGTCTTTGCTGCATGGAGACCATTACAGAATATTAGAAATTTAAATGAATATTTGCATTATGTGGAGCTCTATAATTCTACTATTTATTAAAATTAACTTCTTGAATAAAAAAGTCAAATTGTGGTTGGTAGTTTACGTGCAATACAATAGAGTATAAATAACTACAACTTTTTTCAAGAATGAGATTCTCATTCTGCCATGTTACAAATTACCAACAGGAATTGTACTGGTTAATTTGTTTGGTTGCCAATTCAAAAAAATTAATAACTAAAAGGATTAACATATTTCGAATCTTGCGTCAATCATTGAGATTTAAGTCTTATAAATAATTGATAAGATATCAAATAAAGAACTATTAAAATAATTAGTTATTATTACAATTATTGATTTTATCTAATAAAATTTTAGACTTGAAAATACATCTAAAAATAATAAATCATAAATAAAAAATTTAAATATTATGAGAATAACAAACAACATTATCATAATATAATATATAAACATTTTCATGTAAATCTATCAAACAAATGATGCACGAGCTTAAGATGGCATGCTACTTAATAATATTTGATTTTTAAATTAACTTTCTTCCTACTCATCATAATAATTAAACTTATTTTATAAATTTCAATTTATATTATTTAAATATTTAATTTATTTAAAATGTTATATATACATATTTTTAAATAATGAATGTATTTTGTTTTTAAAATTTTTATAGATTAATTTTATTGATGAATTTATGTTTATTTTGACATGATATACGTGAAATGCAAATAAAAATAGTTTTTATTTTAACTTTTTAGCCCAGGGGTTGCATGTGGATTAAAGCGGGTTGAGTTTCAAGCACAAACACGTTGATACGACGTCGTATGATGCGCTGACCTGACATGCAGATATACACCCGGAAGGTAACTCGCTGTATAAACTTCTCACTTCAGCTCGCACAGACAAGAAAAAAAAAAAAGAACAAAAATCAGAAAAATGGCAGGAAACAAGAATGCAAAGAAAGCAAATCTATTAGATCACCACTCTCTCAAGCACATTCTCGACGAGTCGGTTACTGAGGTAACGCAATTTCCTCGGCTCTCTCTTTCTATAACAATCCATCATCAAAAACCCTAATTCTTTTGGTTTTGTTTTTGTGCATTCTATAGATCAGTTTTACTAACTCGGGTTTTCTTGTTTTGGTATTAGATCGTCACGAGTCGAGGATATGTTGAAGATGTGAGGATGAGCAACATAAGATTGATTATGGGAACTGTTATCATAATCATTGCTCTTGTTGCTCAATTCTACAATAAGAAGTTCCCCGAGAACAGAAACTTTTTGATTGGCTGCATAACTTTATATCCTTCAATAGACAATGATTCGTTGATTGATTGATTTCTGTTTCTTAATTGAAAACGATGATAATTGTTACAATGTGAGTTTGCAAGTTGATCATTTTGTTTCTAGCATGCTGATTTTAGTGTTTGACCTGTTATTACCGGATTATCAATCTTTAGAAGCTGAGTTAGTAAAATTTTTATAGTTAAGTTCAAAATTTTTAAAGGTCAAATTGATAAAAGTCAGCTCAATTTCTAAAAATGTTACGAATTGAATTGTGAGATTATAAATTATGAACAAATTCATGTCGATCTTCTTTATGGACTTTTTCATGTGAAATCGTCCCTAAATTTTACTTCTGTGCTTCAGTGGTTGGTGTATTGAAGGAAATGATTGGTAGTATGAAGAATTTTAAATCCTCAGATTCTGTTTTTTCTTTGACTTTGGCAAGTATATAGTATTCAATGCATTGTTGCAGCTGATTATATACACAAAAGAGAAGAATGCCATTTTATTCACCTATCCTCCTAAGGTGAGCTCCTTGGTTCTGAAATAGTACATTTTGATTTGTTAGCGCTTCCATGAATCTTGCACAATGAAGTAATGGATTTATTTGCAATTGCATTTTCCTTAAAAATTTGTTTTCTTGTTTGAGGAAGGATTTTGTTTCTTTATATTGTCACTTGGAAGTGATTGACCTTTGCTTTTTGCAAGTTAGATTTTATTTTTCCCTTTCAATGTCCATTCTTTTTATTTTGTGAATGAAATGTTCAAAGTATTGTCTTCATTGGTACTGCTATAATGTAGATGGTTATTTGTATTGGATTCAAATTCATGTTGTCGTGGTTCATAGTTAATTTGGAATCTTGTGCTTTGATTCTTGATTCAGTCTAACATCACCATTAGAAGTTTCTTGAATTGTAAAATTCTGAAATAGAAGACTTATCTACATTTTCCTTGAACTTCGCTGACTTCATAATTCTATAGTTTTGGGACTTTTGCCCTTAGCTGAGTTCCTTGTTAACCTCCGAGATGTTTGAACTGTGGATTGAGCTGGGATTGGATATAACTCCAGCATGTAAATGTTTGTTTGCATGTGTATAGAGCATGTGAAGAGTGTTGAAAGATTCTGTAAACCATATTTCTTTTTTTATTATCAACAATATATATGACATTATGATCTAGCTTTATTGTATGTTTCACGAATTTTTCTTTGTAAAGATGACGTGTTTGCTGTTGCAGCATTACTGAATCACCTTCATTTTGCAGGGATCTTACACCAGCACTGGTTTAATGGTTTCTTCCAAATTGCCCAGATTTTCCAACGAGTATACACTAAGTATAGCGAGTGCAGATCCCAAATCAATTTCAGCTGGGAAACCAGTGCAGTTTACAAAGAATGTCATTCAATGGTTAGAATCTTTCACTTGTTCACACTTGTACACTAGCATGCATGACGAGTCTCCTTTATTCTGATTCCGCAAAGTGCGCTTTTGTGCTCAATTTTGAATGTTCTGACCTTTTGAAATTGTTTCAGGTTCACTAAGGATGGGATTTTGGTAGAAGGTTTGTTTTGGAAAGATGTGGAAGCGCTAATAAATGATTATGCGGCGGAACCAAAGAAGAGCAAGTGATACTCTGTTCTGACAGGAGCAAGTGATGCTCTGTTCTGACAGATAGTTCCATGGTTTAGACAGGTGACTCCTACATTATGTTTGGTATGGATGACCATTAAATTATAATTCTCTCCTTGGGAATTTTTGAGCCAAACTAAAGGAACGATCAACTTGCATATTTTCTTTTTGACAACTATGGAATTCAAGATGGTTAAGCTCCTAACGAGTGCTTTCCTGCTGATAGTCCATGACATGGTTACGAGTACAGTGTTTAATTATCTCGGTTCCTGGTTTCTGCAAAGTCCGTTTCTCACCCACAACATACATGTAGCAAATTCTGCCAGTCTTTACTACATTCTGGCACTTAAAACAGAGCATCGTCAAGACAACATTTTCTTTTACCAACCGAAGTATCACCAACGCAACATTTGAATTGCAAACTGTCAAGACACCAAAACTAGTGTTCCTGGCGAAGTTAGAAAATATAATTCTCTGTTTTTCAGAGGATCAAAGCCTTAACTGAGCAGAAGATTTTAGTACTTAACACCGGATTAATTTCTGAAATATCTAAGCAATTCAAGAAGCTATAAATTTAGGACGTGGAAGGAGCCCATTTCCCATTCCAGCCAATGGCCGATGATTCTTCAAGCCATTACGGAACCATTCATCTGTTTTGAAGTAATTTAGCAACATGTCCCACTCCAATGAACAGTATTATCTTTCCCTATAAAAGAAGCAATTAAACTGCTAAACAGGATTAGGAAAGATAATCCCAAATCTACAAAGTGAGACTGCCACACAATCCAAACCAATGATCACGAATGACATAGGAAAACGAGATTCCCTGCCAAATTTAGGCAGTAAGACGTTATAATACATACAAAAAGGATAGTGTTAATCAATTACTCAGCAATCAGCAACTGACAAGTTTAGCTATTTAATTCATGTTTATAAACTAATTTCTTCCATTATAATTTCAAAGCCTATCATCCATCACATGTACTGTTCCATATAAACATTACTAACCATTCCATTCCCTCCCAACAAAATATTTTTATCAATCTGTTGAATGATTCAACTTACAGTACTCAATTTGCTTCCAAAATCATTTCTTTTCGTCATACTTAATAATATATGATAAAATTTCATTACGTTTTAAATCACTTGACCAATGATTTTATATTAACATATAGAGTATGCAGATATATTATAATAATTTGAATATGGTATTAAAATAAAATACAGATCTCTAAACATCGTAAAATATAACTTTTGTACTTTTAATTATACATATAATAAAGTATTGGTGGTAGAAATTAAGCATATGAATAATTTAAAGTTGAAAATGATGACAAATGAGGGAACTACGTACCACTGGTTGCTTCCCTCTGAAGTTAATCGGTCCATTATTAACATTAATAAACAACTTCCTTTTCTACAACCCAATTCCATCTCATCTCCTTTTGATTTTTCAAAATCTGAAATTCAATTTTAATATATATATATAAAAACTCATTCCAATTTTGAATTAAGTTTTGATATGTTAAATTCTTAAATTTTGATATGAATATTTATTTAAATCAATATTGAGATTATATTTAATATTAATTAAAATTTCAATAATATAATTTTAAGAAAATAATCAAAAATTAATAATTATATAAATATACATCAAAGTATAATTAAAATGCAATCATTAAATTTATATTTTATGATTCAGATTCTTAGAACATGATTCTACACAGACATCTTATTTAGAATAACGGTCCATAATAAAATGGTAATTATTAATTTAGTGGATAGTGGATAATTTGAAACTTTGAAAAAAGAAGAAGAAGAAGAAATATAATATTATTTTTATTGAAAGAAAGATTATTTGATATAAAATATAAATAATATTGGGCATAAGGGTGGGTCCTAATTTGTTAGAATTGAAGGACACTTTTAACTTTATGCCCCTCGAAAGCCTAAATCCATTGCTTAAAGTTAGCACTTGCAGTTTCCTATTGTTGTTTATTTATTTCAACAAACTCTATATTATTATTATTATTCATTTTAATAACAATAATGGATTTCACTTATAAATTATTTTCATAATTAAAAAAGTATCCAAAACAATTAAGAGATATATAAATCCAAAAAAGGACATTATATAATTGTAATATCTATGAAGAAAAATAGTATTTATATTAAAAAGGTTTGCATTATATTAGGGAAAATGGACCATATGTTAAAATGTCTTAGTCATAATATTAGAAATTCAGGGAGTATTATAATTAAATAAATATAAATTAGGACCATAAAATGGTATGAAGACAGATGAGCAGTCCCTTATTTATTCTACTATTTTAGATGAATAAAATAAATGATGTGTTGGTGTGGAAGTGGAATAGATTTAAACTGGGAGATGACAATGGAACTGAATATTGAAAAATTTATGGATTTAAGTTTTTTTTTTATTTTATGGGATAATACTTCATCAGCCCTAATTACTCGTACATCATGCAAGTTGCTTGCAAATAACAAATTGGACTTAATTATTTAACTTATATGATCCATCATTTTCATTATTTTATTACTTTATTTTAAATCAGCAGTAATTTGACATATATATATATATGATATTTTAATGGTGGAATTTTTGTTTATAAAAAAAAATGTTTATTTTATTGATTAAAATAAATCAATTGGTAAAATGTGATGTCATTATTAAGATAACAAATATGTGTTATTAAATAAATTTTTAAGAAATTAAATATATATATAAAAAAAAAGAAGATACTTAGCATCATTAAACATAAAAAGTAGACATGGCTTAAAATGCTTAATGTCAAAAGAAATAAAGAAACATATATATATGATTGATTTGCAAGTTGGGCACATTTGACCGACCATGTCTATCACATTATGCTGTGGACAAGTAAGTATAATTAAATACGTGGGTTTTCTTCTTCTTCTTCTTCTTTCATTTCATTTATGTTTCACTTGAAAATCAAACACTATGATTAAGACATCAAAACTCTGGTAATGAAAAGGTGGTCGGATGTTTTTATTATAACCATTCCATATACACCCAAGCAAGCATGTCGGAATATTTCATAATTTTTACTATGTTTCGTGTGAAAATACCAAAATAAATAATAAATCATTTTTAGTAGGGTTTCCTTTCTAGGCTTCCAAAGGTATCCAGGTCATTCTCATAGCAGCCATCCTACCTGTGCGGTACAGCTGCTACTCAAAACATTACTTTCCTCCTATTCCCTCTCAACACGTGTCTTTCACATATTTCTTTTTTTAATTTAATGCCGCTTGATTCTCAGGAATATTTTCTTTAAGCCATCATCAAATATGATAATACAATGCTATGTGACTTGGCATTTTAACAAAAAATAATTAAAATGGATCCTCAGCTGGAGCTGGGCCGGAGCTATTTCCTTTCAATCGTACTGTAGATTTACACCCTCGCCAGAGAGACTGTAAAACGTAACGGTTACCGGTGGCAGTAATTAATAAAGAAAAACGGGGAAAATAAATTCTGCTCCCAAAACTAATCACCACCTCTGGTTAGTCTCTTCTTCTTCAATCATTGACTGCTCCAAGTACTACTGTTCCATCTGAAGCTCAACCACTCTCCAATTCCATCCGCTTCCTCTCTCCGGAATCCCAAACCTTTTTCTCCATTTCTAATGCGTCTCTTTTTACTCCTTATGCCCGAAAACATCGCTTCTTGAGTTTCTGATCTTTCTGCTCAACGCTGCCTTTTTCTTTAGGCTTTTCCTTCTGATTTCGATTACAAAGCCATAGTTGTGAATTAGAAGATCGGCCTTCTTTTATTGAAAGAATCATGGAAGAGGAAATCCACGACGATAAAAGGATTAAAACGACAACGACCAGTGGTAGCAGTAGTAGTCACGACGACTTGGTATCCGACGTCGTCTTAGACTACGTCATGCCACACATCCGTGACCCGAAAGACCGCGACGCCGTTTCCTTAGTGTGTCGGATGTGGCACGAATTTGATGCATTAACGCGGAAGCATATAACAATTGCTTTGTGTTATACAACTACTCCAGATCAGTTATGGCGTCGTTTTAAGCACCTTGAATCGTTGAAATTGAAAGGGAAACCAAGAGCTGCTATGTTCAACTTAATACCTGAAGATTGGGGTGGTTTTGTTACTCCATGGATTCACATGATTGCTTCCACGTCGTTTAATAGCTTGAAATCACTTCATTTTCGACGCATGATTGTTAAAGATTCTGATCTGGCTATTTTAGCCAAGTCTCATGGCAATATTTTGCAGGTGTTGAAACTCGATAAGTGTTCTGGGTTTTCCACTGATGGCCTTTTACTCGTTGCTCGCTGTTGCGGGTACTTCGCTTCACTTCAACTGGGTCTTTTCTTTTCAATTCACCTCATTTTCAGGAAGATTTGGTTGTCTTAAATTTATGTGATTTCCAGTAATTTTATTCGGGTTTTATTAGTTTTTGTTCCTTTTTGAAAAAATTCTTATTTTCAGGAGATCTTTTGCTTTATATCGATTCATACTTGCTTCTTGCTGTGTCACAGTTTTTGGGTGCTGTAATTTTCCCTTTTTTTTTTCCTTAATCCTGTGGGTTCTTGGAGTTCCTGGGTACAGTTTTCTATGTCGATTTACCAGTATTTGATGACTTTTTTTTATTAGAAATGCTGTCTTAAATTCAACTCGTTTTTTCAGGTCATTTATGCTGTCGTTTTAGGGTTACCAAGATTTTGATCTTCCTATATGACTTATAATAGTTGTTTTTCGGTAATTTCTTTCACTTGTTGAGTTTTTAGTCGTTTTTTTTTTTCTGGTCAACTTTGTGATTATTTAGTTTAGAAATGATAGGCTTTTACATTTGATCAAGTTGTCGTACCCAATCTGTTTTCAGAATTTAAGATTTCTCTTTTAACTGAATCGTTTCCTTTTCTGTGTTTTCCCATCTTCTTGGGTTTTTAATAATTACTTCCTCTCGTTGAGTTTATGATCAATTTTACTTGTCTGGTTCATAATCAGACGTTGTTTATCGTTAACAAGGAATTGTCTTTGGTTTTCTTATTTTCTTTTGCTTCCATCTTGGGATCTATTTGATAGAATAATATCTCATCTTCATGTTCAAGTTCCAACGTGTTCATGTTTGACTTAAATTTCTGAATTTATTTTCTTCACTTCAATTTTAGGGAAACAAAATTAAATTGCAAGATCTAGTTTCAGCATCTGTGTAATTCTGCAAGTTGATTGGTCATAAATTTGTATGATTGAATGTGTTTCTCCAGGCAACTAAGAACGTTATTCTTGGAAGAGAGCTCTATTGTTGAGAAAGATGGTGATTGGTTACATGAGATTGCCATGAATAATACAGTTCTTGAGGTTTTAAATTTTTACATGACGGATCTTAACAATGTCAGATTTGAAGACCTTCAGATCATAGCCAAAAACTGTCCCTCTTTGGTCTCCGTCAAAATTAGCGACTGTGAGATATTAGATCTTGTTGGTTTCTTTCACGCTGCAGCTGCTTTGGAAGAATTTTGTGGCGGTTCTTTCAATGATTTTCCTGAAAACTACTCTGCCGTGACATTTCCACCAAAATTATGCCGCTTGGGTCTGACCTATATGGGGAAAAATGAAATGCCTATGGTGTTCCCTTTTGCATCCCAACTCAAAAAGTTGGATCTCCTCTATGCATTGCTTGATACTGATGACCATTGTCTTCTTCTTCAAAAATGCTGTAATTTAGAAATTCTCGAGGTACGTTCACAGTCATATTCTTGATTGAAATGTGAATTTCGTTCGGAATTTAGATATAGTTCAATGATGGTTTCCTGATGGATTCATTCATGATTGACAGACGAGAAATGTTATTGGAGATAGAGGGTTGGAGGTTCTCGCTTCAAGTTGTAAGCGACTAAAGAGGCTTAGAATTGAGCGTGGTGCTGATGAGGGGATGGAGGATGAAGAAGGAATAGTTTCACAAAGAGGTTTAATTGCGTTGGCGCAGGGCTGTCTGGAACTCGAGTACGTAGCTGTTTATGTTTCTGATATCACAAATGAAGCTCTAGAACGCATTGGCGCTCACTTAAAGAAGTTGAATGATTTTCGCCTGGTTCTGCTCGATAGAGAAGACAGGATCACAGACCTACCACTTGATAATGGAGTTCGATCTCTGTTGAGTCAGTGTGAGAAGCTTCGAAGATTTGCTCTGTATCTCCGACAAGGGGGTCTGACCGATGTGGGTCTTGCATACATCGGGCAGTACAGTCTAAATGTGAGATGGATGCTTCTGGGTTACGTTGGGGAATCTGACGAAGGGCTTTTAGCATTTTCTAAAGGATGTCCCAGTCTTCAGAAGCTAGAGATGAGGGGTTGCTGCTTCAGTGAAAGTGCATTGGCTAGAGCTGCGTTGCAACTGACATCTCTTAGGTATCTGTGGGTTCAAGGTTACAGAGCATCATCTGCATCAGGTCGCGATCTGTTGAGCATGGTCCGACCATTTTGGAACATCGAATTGATTCCTTGTAGAAAGGTTGTGGTGGTTAATCAGGTTGGAGAGGATGTCGAGGTCGAGCAACCAGCTCATATACTTGCATATTACTCTCTTGCAGGACCTAGAACAGACTTTCCAGATACCGTCGTCCCACTGGATCCAACGAGAACACTCACTGCATAGAACTACCCTTCTTTTACGATGTTGCTTCCCTTTGACGCTTGCGGTCTTGTAAATTTTTTAATCTCGGTTTTCTTTTTCTTTTATACTTGCACTTGGGCGAGGTGGTTTACCTTTTGATTCTGTAAATTTTACTTGCAAGACGGTCAACCTGTAATAAGCTTGCAGTTCCTCTGTAATTTGCAACCCACTTGTATCATCGTTGACTTGTTCTTCAGGATCAATTAATGTTAGGTTTTCTTTAAAAACAACAAAAGCTTGCACACTTGGATCTGCAATTCAATGTTGTTGGGAAATAGATGCCGTTATCATGATGCTCTGAAACATCTTTAATTCGTCCAATATAAGATTCTATCACCCATCATCTGCAACTACTTTGTACAGTTGAACTTAACATCAAGTGTGAAATAACCCAGCTCAAGTTGAGGGATCTGATCCCACACCTGGCATTTTTAATGTCATTAGATTTCAGACAGACGAAACACTCGAGAATGAAAACCAAGAATTCGAGAGAAAAGCAAGATTGGTTCGATCATGGTGGGGAATTTCCTTTGGTTAGCTTAGCTTTCCTTGTGAAGATGGCAAATGGGCTGTACCAAGAATCTCAGCAAGCACATGCGCATGCGGTTATCCATTCAGAGCGAAAAGACTCATCCAACTATATAATTGAACGGACCCTTATCTGCTTTCACCCATTTCAATGACTCTGATGTCGATAACAATATTGCTGCAACTCACCCCTCAGCTTTCCCCTTTATCCAGACCCCTAAAAATTCATGCAACCATTTTTTATTTCAACTTGGAAAAACAAAAAAGATTGATTGAAATATTTTCAAGAAATGGCCTCTTAATAATTAAGCAACATAAAAGCAAACAAACAAAGCCTTAAGAATTGGTGATAATAAAAAAAACAATAAATGAAGAAAAAAGCTTATGATAAAGTTATTGTCGGTGGAATGATATTAAAGACAGAGAAGAAATAACAAAGTGATTACAATGATGTGCTATGTCTTTTTAAATATTAATTTTGGATGCACATTCCCTTTATGGTTGAAAAAGGGTTCATAGATAGCAATTTTATGTTATTTGTTTAGTGGGCAAATTTAAATATGTCTCTGGAATTATGCAATGCATTTGGCCCTGAAAGTATCCTGCTTGGAGATGGAAACACTTGATGCAAAATCCTCCATTGCTCTTCTTATTTGTTCCATATTTGTAATTAAGTGGATTTCACGCTCAGCCGCAACCAGCTGATGGTGACCCTCATCGTCAACTTGCTGCACGTGTCGACCCAAGAGTAGCCGCAATCAGCAATTTCTTATGGACTGATGATGACCCATATTTTGTAATCTTGCATGATGTTCTAGAAAGCCATCATTGCCGGTTCTGTTCGCTTTAGTTAGCCCGTAAAAGATTCTATATCACGCTTGAATTCAACGTCCGAATCAATCCTGACATGACGGATTATTAGAGGAGGTTTGCTTTTAGATCACTCCTTCGAATTCCCACCAAAAGTTTGGCACCCAATTCCCAGAATTCTTATTTCTATTAAAGAATGAAGATCGATAATGGTAGCTAATCTTTCAGGAAAAAGGAAAGAACAAACTAGTTTCAGAATCTGACAGATGAAAAATAAGAAAAAGCCACTGTGATTTCAAGTTCATTTAATCACTAACATTTTATAAAAATAAGGGGGAATAATTCTATGGTCTCAGAATCTGATGTCCCTGGAGAATCAAGTTTTCCGGGTTGATATTGGCCCTTCTGGCATACGGATTCTCATTTGAAGAAGACAGACGATAGTTGGAATCGGTTGGATGGAAGAAGATGATTGATCCATCATTTGATGGGTTGCGATCAATCAATAATTTCTGCGATAAAAAGGCATCAGATTGATCTGATGAGGAGGGTTTATAAGTGAGAGATGATGATGGATGAGTATGAGTAAGATTGAAGGTTGTGATGTCATGAATACTCGGTCTTCTCTTATCTTTCAATCCTGAAATCTGCTGCTGCCTTATGAAATACTTCTGTGCATGGCTTGCCACTTGTGTTGGAGTCTTGGAAATTACAAAGTTCTTGGAAATGTTTCTCCAATCCCCTTTTCCGTGCTGTAAAAGCCCCAGAAGAAAACGCCTGTTATTCATCATCAAGCAATTCTGATATCAAAATCATGAACACATGAACAAAAGAAGAAGAAGAAAAAGAAGGAAACCTGTGCTCATCTTCGGTCCAAGGAATTCCTTTCTTCCTTTCTTGATCGCCAGTTTTAGCTCCCAGAGACCTCATCCTTTTACACTGATCAAAATTGCTATTATTATTATGATCAACCCATTCCAGAGATGAATTCGTATAACCAGGAATTGACACCTTTCCTGCTTCTATATCACTAACATCATCTTCAAGCTCTCTGTACTGTTTAATCACATCATAAACTGTCTTTCCAGGAATCATGGCTGCCACTTTTCTCCACCTGTCGGGTTCATTTTCATCGTATATTGCTAAAGCCCTCTCAAATTCTTTGTTCTCTTCTCTAGTCCATTCTGTGCTTTGTCTATACCAATCTGAATCATCATTCACGAAATACACAGAAGGATGTAGAGTTTCCATTGGTCGTTCTCTTCGCTTACGAGCTTACCATACGGAAACAAACAGGAAAAGAATTAGAAACAGAGAGAAAGTATCTGGAAAAACTCATAATTCTGAAACAGAACATCAAAATCTGATCTTTTCCCCTCTTTTTCACCAGGAATCAAAACCTGAGAGAAATAAGCAATACCCAGATAAACACTTTCAAACTCGAAGCAGAAATACAGAAGAAATGAATCTTAAAAAAGATATTTATACCCAACAAAAGTATAAAACTGTTAGTCACCCAAAAACACTTCACAACAATAACATCAACCGACAAACAAACATTAAAACAATCCCACAAAAGAGAGAAAGTAGAGAGCTCAATTGTTGGAGTTGACTGAGATTGAAATTTAAAGCAGAAAGCAGAATTTGATAAAGAATTGGAGAGTGGCCTGAAACTTGAAGGTGGATATGATATTGGAGAAGGGCATTAATACTACCACTAGTCAACCTTACTTTATAGGATATGATAAACGGGAGATTGATTTTTTTTTTTTTTTGAAAAGAAGTTGTTAATATCTTCTCAAAACTGTGTTGTTCGACTTCAAGATTTTTTTTTATCTTAATTGTAACTTTGAAATTCAATTTGCTTTGACTGTTGTCACAAATTCAACTCGAGACAACGCTTTATCTTTCATTTGAAAAGTTGATGTTTGGATTGATCAGTTTAATAAAATTTTAAATTACTGTGGTAAGTGGAATTCTTTTAACTGGACAATAAACTGTAAAGTCTAGTCCCGTTTGTGGCTCCAATGCCATCCGTGTAGCTGCCAGGATAATTAAAAGCTGAAGGTGGATTTCCTGGAAAATCATTTAGTAAAAACCCCATTAATGTTGTAGTAATGAGTTTGGAACAAACCGATCCTTGGCATTATGAAGCTTACGTTGTTCATATCTCCTGCTGAGCTGCTACCATTAACACATGTTGCACAAGGGTTAATTCCAACTCCAATTGTGAAGAATAATGAATGATCTGTTGTCAGTGGACCTTGGCAGGGTAATTTTTCGAGTTCTGGCTATGAAGTTTGTCCATGAAGGTTGTTGTTACTGATGTTGCGTTTATTGCTGGAATTGTAGGGGAAGATCACATGGTATGATTGTACCTCAAGAAGCCGAGGGTAGTGACACTGTCGAAATGCAACAGTTGTCCATGAAAGGAGTCACAGATATCAATGGTAAAAACTTTTGTACGAGAAGAATCAAGTTTGACAATGGTAAGATTGTGGCCTGCAATCTTTAAAAGTAGCTCGTTACTTACTGCTGCATTTACCAGGCGTATCAAATAGGTCTTTCCATGTTTAACATGTAAGGTGTACCCTGCAACCAAAGGAATTCCTGAGACCAACTTTATCATTGAGCTGACATTCATTGATACCAGGAGAAGCACAACCAGGGATGGGCCCTGTATGGCCATTCATGGTGTGAGAATCTGAAACATTTGGTGCCAAACCAGTTCGCTTAGCTTGATTGATTACTGCTTCACTATCGGCTTCGACCTACAATTACTTGTAGGAACTTTATAGATCAGAAGCTTAAATGTAACGTAACAGAGGCTCAAATCTCTTGTTCGATGAAAAGGATCAAATCTCACCTGATAAGATAAGCTTTCTTTGTCAGGTTTTTGAAAAGGACAAGGAACACCTTTCGTAGAGAAGATGACAATGGCACCATGTAAAACCATGAAATGCGCGCATGCCCTAGCAGAGTTCCTCTCTGGGCTTCTCTGGGATGTGAGGGTAAAATTGGAAAGATAGCTGTGTTCTGCTGTATTGGGCACTGTTTAATAAATATATGCTGGTCCATCAGCCCACCCAGTAGCAGCCTCTCCCCACGCCTGCCATGACAATTTTATAGGGCCATCCATATATACAAATACATACAGCTTTATGCTGTCTCTTTTTTCTTGTGATTATGGTAAAAAAATTATTTGTAATTTGATGATGGTGTAATAAATCATAATTAAAAGGGATTATATTATTTGAATGATGATGTTATTAAAATAAAACCAGCGATTAATGTTTGAAAAGCAAATTAACTCAATAGTAAAGAAAAATTTACCTTAAGGAATGTTAAAACTAAGTGATCTAAATAAAATAGTCTCAATGGTGTCTCTCGCTGGCAAGAACAATGCAACTTATAGTCAGCACAACGCCAAATGAATTTGAAGGAAATTAAAGAAACGAACAACCTAACACAAGTGTTGAGTTTCATTTATGAGACGATGAAATTTCAAGGTGTACATTACAAGAGACGTAATCCTCTGATGGGCCACCAAAATCACAATGTTCATGACTTGGACAACCCCCAAAACACCAATCCCTTTCCATCTGAATGAATTATCTGCTAATCAAACAAAACCTACGACTGTAATGTTCACCAGAAGAGTGACAAGAAGCCGAGAATTAACATGCAGACACCACCAACAAAAAACGCTGCCTTGTTAGGATTACATTCATCGCTTGAGTAGTCGATGTCAGGATACTTTTTGGTCAAATTAGCGTACAAAATCCCCCAGCTTCTAGCCCCCTGCTGCTCTCCATCCTTATCAGCCAATTCAAAAATGTATGTCTCTTTAATACCTTCTTTTCTCAATGGCGTCCCGTACCCTCCCCTTAAATGTCCAATCAAACCTCTGATATAAGTTTCTGCCAATTCTGGACTTGCATCAACCTCGCCGCCAGAACTTGGCCACCCAGTCTCCGCCACAATCACCGGGATGTTCTGATGCCCGGCCACCGCCATTGCTGTTATTACTGCATCCACCATCATGTCAAAGAGATTCCGGTACCTTACTCCAGTCACCAAATCGTCCCTAAAATTGAACGCATGTTGTTGAAACAGTGCAAATCCAATTGGTATCTGAGAGTTTAACCTATACATATTGTACGGATAAACTTTGATGAGAAAAGACGAATTGTTTTCTTCCAAGAAATCTAACAAAGGTTTTATTACTAGGTCACCCATTGGTTCTTGGAATAAAGCAGACGAAGGAGGAAACGGCGTCGTTACGAGATTAATGAAAGAGAAAGTAGTGGAAACGGAGATTTTGTTAATCCCGAGGCTACGTAGTGCCAGGTGGACGTTTCTAATTGCAGGGAGCAAACGCTGAGCGAGCTGAACGGAAACGGCGTCGTCTCCAACGGAAATGACAGAGATCTTCGACCTAGGGTAAAAAGGCAAAACGTGACCTCGAAGCCAGTTGAGAGCAAGAGAGCGATTAGAGGATAAAGGAAGAAGAAAAGAGTTGGGAACAGAGAGCAAAAGAGAGGTGTTTGTGAAAGCGAAGGAGCGGATTAGGTTAGGCTCGGGGTCTGTAAGGCGGAGATAGTGGAAATGCAAGGAGGATATTATCGTGGCGATTTTATCTGGTGTTGGCGATGGCGTTTGTCTTGAGAATGGCGGAGTGTATGTTACGCCGATTGCTGTGACGGAGGAAGAATATGGACTAGCGGTGGCTGAACGGAGTGAAAAAAATAGCAGAAGAAGCACTGCGATGCAGGGATTCATGGTTTCTTTATTTGCCGTTGAGTAACTCCGGCGAGGATCAGTGATTGGAAGAGGATCAGGGTTTTGTTAGTTTATATTGGAGGGAAAAACGGTTTTTATTTTCCAGTTGAGGTGGCTGAACTGTACTAACACAATAGTAAATCAACAACGTCCAGCGTGTCACAAGAAACGAAATTATTTATTTATGTTTACATTTTGGGGGCGGGAGCGCCTTACACACCAACGGTATATATTATAATGCAAATAACTGTTGGAACCGGCATATTTTTGAAAAGAAATATAAAATTAAATAAAATAGATATAGAAAATTTAATATAATTCATCATTAATTTTGGTTATGTTCATAGATAAAAATTTACAATAATTCTTTCACTATTACAAATAGTAAATATACAAGAGATAAAATAAAATAGTGGCTCACAAGGTATTTCCCGACCTAAAAATAATAACCTCACTATTTTTCTCTCCCCAACCCTTTAGGAAAAATTTCCTAACTTCAGAGCTATTTTTCCTTGTTCACATCAATGTATTTTGATCGTGAGTGGAAGGAGGTATTTTTACCAAGGTGGATAGCGCTCTCACTATCACAAAATATTTGATATCTCTCCTGTCTGACACCAAGTTCATTTTAGAACTTCTTCATCCATAGCAACTCCTTACAGGCTTCTGTTACTGCAATAAACTCCGCTTCAGTTGTAGACAGTGCAACACACTTATGTAACTTTGATTGCCATGTCACAGCTCCCCCTGAAAAAGTAATCAAGTATCATGATGTAGACTTTTTCTAGTCAACATCTCCAGTCATATCTGCATCTGTGTAACCAGCTAACACAGGTTCTGCATTTCTAAAACATAAACATATTTTGGATGATCCTCGAAGATACCTAAGAATCCACTTGACTGCAGCTCAATGTTCCTTTCTAGGACTTGAAATGAAACGACTCACAACTCCAACTGCGTAGGCAATATCTGGTCGTGTACAAATCATGACATACATCAAACTCTCAACTGCTGAAGCATATAGAATTCTGGATATTTCTTCCTTCTCTTCATCTGTAGAAGGGCACTCTCTGGAACTCAATTTAAAATGATTAGCAAGAGGACAACTAACCGCTTTTACCTTGTCCAGGTTGAATCTCTGAAGTACTTTATCAATGTACTTCTCTTGTGATAACCATATTTTCTTGGCGCTTCTGTCTCTGTTAATCTGCATGCCAAGAATCTGTCTTGCTGCTCCCAAGTCTTTCATGGCAAAAGACTCACTTAGCTGCTTCTTCATATTGTTGATTCCAGAAACATTCTTGCTAACAATTAGCATATCATCCACATAGAGCAATAGGATAATGAAATCATCACTAGAGAATCTCTTCACAAATACACAGTGATTTGAAGTAGTCTTCTTATAGCCTTGCTCCCTCATAACAGATTCAAACTTCTTGTACCATTGTCTTGATGCTTGTTTTAATCTATACAAACTTTTCTTCAATCTCCAAACATAATCCTCTTTACCTCTTTCTTTGAAACCCTCTGGCTGCTCCATGTATATCTCTTCTTCCAAATCCCCATATAGGAAAGCAGTTTTGACATCCATTTGTTCAATCTCCAGATTGAAACTTACGGCTAGCCCTAGCACTGTACGAATGGATGTCATTTTCACCATCGGTGAAAAAATCTCATCAAAGTCAATGTGTCACACCCGGCCCATACCCAGGTAGACATGCTCCCACGATACAAACAGTGACCCCCAGATGGAGACCAATGCCTGTACCGTCAGGGATACATCGTACAGACGTCGTATGGGGACACGTTCTAAGCCTAATGATGGTTGTGCTGCGGAAACGCGTGACAAGCATACATAAACCCGGGATCCATCCCATACATACACTCAAACGTAAACACAATCATTAACAGGCAATCCCAATCTCATATAATTAAAACCTGTTAGACATACAGTGAGTGTATACAATCAAACCACCAAAAGCTATACAAATACAGTACTACTGCCATTCACACTATACATTAGCTACACAGACGCCAAAAAGAGCTGGAGTTTGCCGCAGAAGACCCGTACCAAGTCGAGATCGAACTGTCTCAGCTGACGACCTCTATTCCTTCACCGATGGCTCACCCGTGGGCTCTGAACCTACGTTCATCAAATGACAAATGCTGAGATAAACTCAGTGGTGCTAGAAACATGTATAAAACCAAACATTAAACCACAACCAATCCATCACTAAACACACACAATTCAACATAAAACATCATATGCAATGCAATGTCAATGC
>CANYBF010343696.1:0-17686 GCA_948192965.1 Dalechampia spathulata
ATAATAGCCATCACTTAAAATCAAATACTAATATATATATATATGAAATATTTTTTTTCTACATAAGTATACATATACTATTACATGTAATATCCTCAAATAATAATTAAAATATAATTATTTCAATTCCCACTCACATATTATCTACATAATCGTTTATTTATTTATTTACATTCATATATTTATATATAATCTTATTTTCATAATTCTTTTTAATAACATGAATAAATTAAACTATTTTATATTCATTACATTACATGTCTAATTAATACTTAAATATTATTTCCATTTACTTATTTAATACTCCTTTATTTTATTTATGCACTCCATTAATTATTAAACTTATTTATCTCTATACATATAATTATACATATATATGTATATCATACATATAATTTATTTATATGATCTTTAATCATACTTAACTATTAAATTATATATACACCAATAATTAAATATAATTCATCTTATTTCCTTAATTGCATGCATTTCCATACATACGTAAATTATCATACTTTAATGTACGTGCATTTAATCAATCACCTTAATTAGATACACTTAAATTTATTTTATTTATTTGACTTAATTTGCTATCAAAATATTGTCATTCCTTAATCTTGATAAATATTTCTTTTCATCATTAAAATATTTATGAACTATCACCTCGAAATGCATAATTTTACATAATTTAACGTCATCGTCTAATTTTTGATCATATAGAGAGAATTTTCATCACTTAATTATTATTTTCATATGTGCTAAAATGAGGGTGTAACAATGGTATACTTAACATACATCATTCATCATAGATACAAAATTTTAGTTTCCATAAATAATCTTCTCTTCATGTGAAATTACCTTCATACCCTTATTTTTACCTTAACTTATTTCTTTTTATTTTTAATTCTAACTTTATAATTACTTTCTTTTACATATTTTAATATATGCATTTTCATGGAATAACATGTCTAACATGCCAAAATATCCCATTTTATTTATAAATCTCATCTTAATACTTCATTTAAGGCATTTTACAAAATCATCCCAAATGCACATTATAAGACATGAATAATATATTTTCATTACTTTAACCATATTTTTACCTCTTTCCACCCCTCTTCCTTTTAAATTCCATATCTCATGGAATTCCTTTTATCTATAATATTTTCTTAAGCACATATATCATACCAAGGCATTCATAAATCTTAGCACATTCATGCATTTCATGCGTTATTCATTCATTTATTCTAACTCATGCATAAGATGCAAGCATGTAAAGATGCTATGATTATGGATGTGACATCTTGTTTCACCCAACTCTTCCTTTCCAAGGTTTTAAGAATCAAAACTTCACACTCTTCATATAATGAACTCTCCCTTGCCTTCTTTTTCTCCCTTACCTTCTTTTTATCTTCTTTCTAGATTAATTTAGACTATAACCTTTTCAATTTCCTTATGAATTAACCAATCTATTTCAGATCCATCGCCTGCTCCAAAGTATATAAACTATATTGCCTTAATGGCACATTTTATCCTTTTCCATATGATGCCCACTTATAAACTCCTTTTATCCCAACATTGAAATTATGATCAAAGTTCCATTCCCACTTAATTGGCTCTAATTTTATCAAGTAATATACATAATTTATAAGCATGAAACTCATCTTTGCTGTAACTTTTCAACAATCCATTCAACTCTCTATCATTTATTAATTTAATCCATTATCTTACCATAACATCTCCTTTTAATTTTATTTATCCAAAGTTTATTATGTAAAAATATCAATATTTATCCTTAATTGATTAGTTACACTTCCATTAACCAAGTATATCCTTATTAAATGTATAATTTATAAATAAATATGCATATTAATTCAATAACTTCATCAATCACACATATATATAGCAACTTAATATAAACTTAAGTTTTCATAAGCAAACATTCTACATTAGTCACACTCACACGTTCACCTAACATCCCTTTCAAATTAATTTATATAACAAATAAATCTTTTCATGAGCATCATAGCTAACAAATGTATTTCTTTATTACTTAAATGCCTAATTAATTATTTAAATTCAACAAATAACGCAACTTCATGAATCCACTCATTAAGCATATATGATAACTCTTTAAATCAAGCCTTCATTATTTATTTATTTATTTACATTAAATTATCATTCATGCTTAACGTATACTTGTATTTCAAACAACCTAATTTAATTATGTCAATGTCTAAAAGTGAGTGTATCTATAAGTTCATGCTTATTTAGTATCATATTAATTTTCTTCAATAAAAACTTAAAAACATTCATTCATAAGCATCTTATCAAGTTCATCTTTGAAGCATGATAAGTAATATTTATAAAATCAAAAATAAATATGTAAGAATGATGGATATGACATATCTCATATATAAAAATATCTTGAAATGTTATTGATTTATAATTGAGACTATATTATGCAAATGCATACATGAATAAAAGCATGCATCATACCTCATCAACATGATATTATAAAGAAATAAAGGACGCACTACTAATTATACAATGAAAGAAAGTGACCAATGATTATGATTTGAGGTTGGTTACGATATTGATCCCTTCCTCTATAAGACTAGTAGGTTATGATATTGACCCCTTGCCAATAAATATTATATTAGCAAGTTACGATATTAACTCCTTACCAAAAATCATTATATTGGTAGGTAATGATATTAATCCCTTGTTGGATAATTTGATAGCTGTGATTTGATCCTTATCCAATACAGATAGTGCATAATCTCAAGGCAAAAACTAATGAGATGCTAGAGAAAAGAGGAATTTAATATTTATATTCATTGACATATAGCATACCACTACTATAATATTAATATATCAAATGAAATATGATTGATTCATGATAGTGGTGTATGGTTGTAAGAGTTATTGATAAAGAATTATATTTAGTGATATTTCATTATTAATTATATATATTTGTTATTAGTAACAAATTTCATTTATGAAATATTGTTAAAATTGTTTGTTGATTATTTTATTAATTTCTTTTGAAAGGAAAATTTGAGTGTTATTTATAACGCATTTATTATCAAGCATCATTGAGTTTTATACTTAGCATTTATCATTTGATGAACACAGGTTAACATCATTACAGTGAGGACAAACTAGTTAATCATTGATAAGTAGCATTTTGTAGTCTTAAGGCATATAACTTGATGTACCCCAATAGGTTTTATGTTATGTATTCAACTATTATATGTATGTAGACAGTTTAAAGGCAGTAATGTAAATACACCAACTATGTAGTTGTATACATAAATAATTGATAAACTATGAGAGAAATTTTTGAACTATGCATATATTATTGATATACTTAAGATATGAATGCTAGAAAAATCATATGAATAACCTAAGGCATGCTATAAATGTAGAAAAAAAATAACACATATTATTTATATATATATTGTTAAGTTGCTGACATACATGGATTATATGTAGTAAATAAATGTTATACATTTAGGGGAACTATATTCCATGTGAATGAAAAAAATTTACACATCCTTTATGAAATGATTAATATATTTTAAATGATATAGGATTTATTAATCATTATTTGAGAGCATGTTTCATCATTTGGATGCGATAATACAACTTAAACAATAACACGTAACATACTAGGAAGCTTCTCGTCAATCTTTGAGCAAAGTAATCATATTAAACCTTAAGATAGACATGTAAGACCTCTAACATCATCATATGCATATTGCCTAGCCTTTTAAGCCATATAATAAATAATAAAGACAACATGTCTTGTATGAATAATTGCAATAATATTCTTAGGTTTTAAATGGTCATTAATGCTTCTACTAAAATTATCTTTCAAAAACTCAACTATATGATCTAGAAGCTTGAGTATTCTTATTTGAAGTCATATTACATGCATAAGAATGTTCATTTACATACTTCTTAATAACTTATACATTTCTATTAAAGTAATTTGAAGCATGCATAGACCATCTTTAACACAACTAATAATGAAATAATCCAAACTAGATTGCTTAATGTAAAATTCAAAGTTCTTATGCAAAATAATTATATTCATTAATTTCTTTAAATTTGACTTATTAAAAAATTCATAACCCACTTGAATATCAAAATCATTATAAATATTAGATAAGTCAAAAACTTTAGAAAATAAAGAATCAATAAATCACCCCTACTCAATATTAAAGAAAAAGATAAAATGGAAGAACCAATACCATCAAAACTACATGAACCAAAAACCATTTCATTTGTAAAGATAATAATAGAAAATATAGTCAACAAATACATAAGTTAAAAATAATTGAGATGGTAAATGAAAATATTACCAATATTGACAAGAAAGTGAACGTGGGAAAAATCACTAGTACTCAAAACAACCATTATTACAGATAAATAAATATACATAATATATACCAATCACTGATCTATGATAATAATACTATTAAATATACAATAAACTAAAATAGATTTTATGTACATTATAAGTGGTTGTAACACTTGCAATATTGTATATTAAATTATTCATAGAAATAAAATATTGACTATATATACAAGACCATAAAACTTAAAAGAAAAAGCAATAATAATAAAACTAATATAATACTAAAAAAATATTAATTATACAGTTGTAGACCTTGACTTTTCACTCGTGTTGCATCTTTAGGGTTTTTTCTATTCGGCTTGGTACAGGTCTTCGATGTTAATCTCTATTTGCATATATGCTTTCTAGCCTCCCACGAGTGCTATGGACATGCGGAACACATTACATTTTACTTATGGAAGGCAGAGCACGTGACATGCATTTTCTGATGTGTGGAGCATACAGTACTATATGTTAAGCACATTTAGTTAAAATGCATATGTTGCATGGCCTTTTCCCATGCAAATCTAACATTCTCCATATGTCACCATGTCATTTTGGCATGAATGAGAAATAAAGAGCATGGGATGCATATCCTTAAGTGCTTTGAGTGTGGGGTGCATATAGGGTGTTTTTATTGATGTGCTACGCATATAATATTATATGCTACACATATAACACTTTTTTGCATTATATGTTGCACATATAACATTATATGTTACACACATTACTTTCAAAACTCATAGAATCCCACATTGTTAATATAGTTCTAGCAACCTACAACCCTCACCTATAAATATGGCTCATATGTCTATTGGAAAGAGGCCCAACATTTGATAATTATAGCCAAATTCTATCAAAATCACTTCTTACTTAATTAAATAATAAATTAAGTTATTAATTTGGATTAGAGATTAATTAATTCTCATTTAAAATCCCTAAACACATTTTGAAATCAAAGTTAAGGCCTAATCTTATTAGTGAATGTTGGAATGCCTCTTTCTCTCTTTTTTTCTCTTGATTTTCTTAATGGATTTATGATTTTACACTATTTTATACTTGATTAGCTTCAATCATAAATGTAACAATCGTATTCTTAGCTTTACCATAGCTAGAATGATATATAATAGTCATATATTCACTTGGGTTTGTGATTCTTTCTATGTTTTTGCTTAAAAACTCATTTTTTTTCATTTTACATGCTATATGTAGCGCACATCATTTGATATGTAGCACACATCATCCCTTATGTTGTGCATATAGCCTTCATTTTTAGTACATGTTATGCATGTCATGCTATATACTGCACATATAACTATCGAATTTTCATAATTTTTTAATTTTTCATTCATTTTCACTTAATTTTTTATGCTAATCGAAGTTTTTTGTAGCATTCAAGGTTCCACAATAATCCTAATGATCTAAATTCATCAAACATTATTTCAATTTGATTAATTTTAGCCTCAAAATTAATTTTTAAGTTAAAAGCACTTTAATTTGATATTTTATTGCAATTAATGTGATTGAAGTTGAATTAGATGTGTGAATCATATCTAATTGATGTTTAAATGATATTAGAGTCTTTTAATTTCATTCTTCAAGATAAATTTTCATTGATTTTTCCATTAAATCAATTAATTTTGTTTAATTTTCTCAATTAAATGCTATTTTAATTGAGATTTATTTATCACTTGATATATTTGATTGGATTTGGATGTTGACTTATTCCTGAGTGATGCTTAATGATCTTGAGATCTTCTAATTTGTATCCTTGATCAGTTTTATCACATCCTGGTTTACATAGCATTTTAATATGCATTTTTTTTTGGCACATGATATCGAGGATGATTGATGAATGCGTGAATTTGATAAAAATGACATGAAATGATAAGCTTAAAGTTACTTGAGAGGGTTATGTATTTTTATGATGTATATGATGAATGTTTTAAAAGGGAAATGTTGGGATGATATGAAATACATATATGAAGAAATGGGTGATTCTTTGATATATGTACTTTCTATGTTAGTTAAAAGTTTTAATAAATAAACTAGGTTTATTAGGCATGTATATTTTAAACATAAGTATATGTATAAATATGAAAAAGGTGTTATTATAGTTAGTAATGATTAAGGTAGCTTTATTATAGGCTTAAAGAAGGGTAAACTTTGGCCAGCTACATACATTTTCTCCTTATCTTATCTTCTTCTTATTCTTCTTCCTTACAACCCCATAACGTATTTACTTCTTAAACTTGACAAAACAACCTTTCTTTCTCTCTTCTTTCTTGATCTTACAAAAAAAAATAGTTCTTAAGGCTTTGAATTCAAGGTAAGAGGAATCTTGGATTAAGAGTATAATTATTCTTTTCTTCTTTTTATGTATGTAACTTCTTTAATGATGTGTTCTTGTGGTTTTTGTATGACAAAGACATGGGTTGTGAGTTTAAAATTATTAGTTCATGGTTTTAAAGAACTGAATTGATTTGTTGGTTGTTTTGAAAAGTGCAGGCATGGGATGTGCTGTAAATGATGAATTGTTTTTGATGAAAGATTGAACTTTAAATGGTGTTTAATTAATGTTTTTAGTAATTATTAGAAGTGATTTGATGATGTTTTGGTTATGGTTATAGATTAGGATGTTTGGGGGATAATTTGAGTGTGATTTGGAGTGATTTTAGACTCAGTTTTGAACCCAGTTTCACACTCGTGAAATGAAGTCCACGATTGTGGAATTTTCCAGTAGGTTTTGCAAAGTTTTTGCTTAACTCCACGATCGTGGAGTTGAGTCCACGATCATGGTCGCAACTAGTTTTCAACATTCAATACATCATTTTGTGAGCACTATTTAAGGGATTTATCGGATGATTTTTTAGATGTATCATATACCGTTCGAAAGCTCTTTGAGTCTAGTTTCCAATGGTTTAAGAATTATTTAATTTAAAGGTCATTTAATAAGGAAAAAGGCTTGTACAATAGGCAAAGGTCTTAGAAAGAAAAATGTTTTATATTCAAAAGTGGTTAAAAAGGGATATAATCTTACCTATAACTTGGTATACATTGAAATCTTTTTATATTGTCACTTTTACCTTAAAACTATATGTTCATTAGACAAGTATATATATATATTAGTTAAGTATTAATTAAATAAACTTAAGTATCCTTTCTGATTCTTTAATTATGTTACGTCATCGACTTCCTTGTAAAGGGGTGGAAAGGAAGCAATATGATATGAATCTTTGTATGGATTGTTTCATTTGTTAAATATGGATACTTTGTAATGTTATAGGTGGTTTGAAGGAATATTTACAAGCACCATCAAGGAATTTAGATAAGGGAAAGTTTGTTGCAGGTTTGTGCTTTCCTTTTCATGACCTTACCACAGGTCTTGAACTGATGGTCATATGTTTAAATGTTTAAATGTTTATGCTATTCCTGTTATGAACCCATATAGGGTCCTTCAATGATATGATTCATTTGACTACTTGGGATATCAAAGAATGATTTTATGTTATGAATGGTATAGTGTGATCATAAATGCATCATTTAAGCATCATGGCATGAAACATCCATACATTCAAGCATGCAAAGATTATCATGACATGACAGAGAAGTTATAAGGTGGAAAAGAGGAAAGAAAAGAGATGTTATAGAAAAAGAAACATACTGGGTCATAGAGTTAATAAATTCCTTCAAGGAATCACACATATAAATGGCCTCTTACGAGAGATGATGTTCTTAGAACCCTACAGTGATATTGTTAAATGGCCTCCTTTGAGATATGAGTACCGATACCTACAGGGACCCAGTACGAAAAGAAAATGCATGCAAAATTGATAATGAGATAAAAGTATAAAGAAATAGAGGGAGAGTGCATAGCATGGTTGCATTCTCATAGTATACATTATGATCCACTTATAATGATATTTTGTATGACGTTTCATGGAGGAAATAAGGTTATGATGTATTGAGAATGGCAAATTATGATTATGATGTATTGCATTATATATGTGTTTAATACCTGAAGAGTAATACAAAGAAAGTATGTTATGCCCTTGATATAAGGTTCTTTATTGGATTATTATTATCCTTTCAGGTGCTTATATATGATTTAATCGATGTCATTTATTCATTTTATAGCACCATTGAGTTTTATACTCAGCGTTTGTCAATTGATGAACGCAGGACCTAGTTCGGTCGGGGAGCGACAAGAGTAGCTAATCGACAGTTGACTAAGGTCGGGTCTTTTATAAAGCCTTATTCTAGATATAGGCTGGACTTGTTACAGCATACTCCATTGTGTATACGTTATTATACAACTTATTATATTAACCATAGCGGCAGTAGCATTATGTACTATATGTTTATGATGTGTAATATTTATATTATGACAATAAGCTTAAGACTTACAGAAAACGTATGTTTGATGTTAATTTGGTGATACAATAAGAATGTATATTGTGTATTGAAAATACATCTAGAAATATGGGTGTTCTGATTATCTAAGTTATTTCATGGATGCGACTTAAGTAATGAATTAAGTAAAATAAAAAAAATAAAAAGGGGTAAAGATAGATCCCTTGTAGAGTAGTTAATGAATTCTTTGTTTATGGAGTTTAGTAACTATTCTACGGGAGCATGTTGCACCGAGTCCGGGTGTGATAAGTTTTTGCTTAAAAATTGAATCTTTTGACATCATTTTTTACGATACGACTTGTATTTATTATTACTTTTTCATGAGTATTGCCATTACATTAAGTGGACTTTGACCCTTAATTCATATTTTCATATGACATTGGATTAGTCAATTATATCTTGCATTCCTCTTTATTACTTAACATTGATCGTTTGTTTACATTTTTCATTTACGCTTTTTGTCTTTTATTACTTTAGGTTGTTTTCTCGAGTGTAGGAGATGTTGCTTAATGTCTTAGATTTTTGTATCATCGAAGATTCTTTGTAATATAATGCGCCTTTATTTTATTAATTTCCCTTAGCATGTATTATTAGCATTATTCATCATGTATCTCATATCTCTCTTAATCCATTTCTATGGGCTATTATTTATTTTTTATTTATGTTGATATGCTTGCTTTTATATTTATCATGCTATATGATATACTTTCTATGCCATGTCATCTTTACTTGTCATGTGTATGTCATGTCATCCTTCACATGTAATGCTGATGCCATGTTATTCTCATATGTCATGCTTATGCTATATTATTCTCACATATCATGATGTTATGTCATATTTACCATGATTGTCGTATCATGATTGTCATACTATATCTATTATGATTACTATCATGCTATATCTGTTATGATTACTATCATGCTATATCTGTTATGATTACTACCATGTGATGTTGTGTGCTTTATTCTTGCCTATAAATACCCATACGTCTACCTAAGTTAATTAACCAGAATAAAATAGTAAAATTGAACTTGAAATGCTAAAGGAATAGATCTTCACCATCTGAATCTATCTTTAAAGGATTTGACTTAGCACTTATGCTATGGATCAGTTAAACCAAATCTAGAACCATTCGGTGGCGAGTCCATCTTCTGACCTCTATGGGGTTTGTATCATTCCTCAAAGGAGCCTCTCGAGAACACCGCACTTTCACTCTAAGCAGGCCCCCATGCTATTTGTCACAAGCCTCGCTTTAGGTTACAGTGAAAACCCCACCTACAATAGTTAATATGTAAAATTAAACATATAAAAAAAACATTCATAAAATAAAAGAAATTTAATAACCACACAATATAAAGTTACAAAAAATATGTAAATAATAATAAGTAACAATTTAAATATGAAACTTATAAATATAAGTTAAAAACATGTAAAATAAATAACTTAGTAAACAAAATATGTTATAAATATAGTCAATAACAACAACAGTACATGCAGTAAGAAGAAATACAAAATTTTACAAAACAAAAGGTATAAAATAGTTGTAGACACTAAAAGTTATAAACAAGAAAGAATTAAAATCATGAAAATAAACATAGAATAGAAAAAAGAAGCAATAATGAAAGGCAAAAACAAATAATATAACAACAACAATTATGAGAGGTAAATATACAACATAATGAATAAAAAAACAATTAAAATCCATTAAAATTAAAAAAATAAGAAATCACCTCTAGAAATTATGATCACTTACATTTTTCTGAACAATGCACTAACATACAAAAAGAAATCATTTAAATTAAGAAGAATAAGAATAAGAATAAGAATATTGTGAGTAGAAACATGAGGAAGAAGAAACTAAACAATGAAGAGTAAAAAGAAAAAAAATTGATCAAAACGAAAGACATTTTTTAGAAAAAATAATACATCAAACAACTAAAATCAATTAAAATTTAAACATAAGAAATCACTTAAACAAAACCTATAATACAAAAATTGTGATAACTTGTAATTTCTCAAACCACATAGTGACATATAAAAGGAAATTGTTAAAATCAAAGAGAACAAGAACAAGAACAAGAATGTTACAAATAGAAACATGAGAAAGAAGAAACTAAACAATAAAGAGTAAATAGAAAAAAATGATAGAAATGAAAGTCAAATAAGAATTATAATAAATGAAGCTAAGGATAATTTTATAATTGCCTTATTAAATCTTACAAAAATTATATTGAAAAGTCAACATGGTAAAAATCAAAACTTGAATTTTAAAAACTGAGATATGATATGATGTAATTTATCTTTATGTTATAATGCATATGGCCCAAACCTTTGGCTCAATTGAGTATATTCATAACATAATGCATAATGCATATGATCTGATTCATATGTTAAATTTAATAAATTCAAATCAAAATGTACATAACTTAATTCATAACATACCACCTAATTCAATAAATTCAAATGAAAATGCATGTGGCTCAATTTCTAACACATACTATCTAATTCACTAAATTTAAATCAAAATGCATGTGACTTAATCATCGACTCAATTCATAACATATATGATTCATTTCAATAAATTTAAATCAAAATCCATGTGGGTCAATTCATAACATATATAGTCTAGTTCAATATTTATACAACTAATTTCTTAATTCTATTTCATAGAATCATGTAATCCATTTCATTAAATTAATTTAATTAAATCATATAAAATATTTCAATGAATATATTTCTTAAATTTAGGTGACCGGATAGTTTAATACATATGATTCATCCATTAGACTCATTTAACACACACTATCCCATTATTTAGAGCCACGCATTTAACCATTTTCTTTATAAATTTCAAAAATCATTACATATCATGCAATTTTTATTACTTTTAATTAAGTTTGATTAGCTTTTGTAAGTCTTATGCTTTGAAGATACCTACATCATCATTTTGCTAAGCAAATGAATTAGATTTATATAAAAAAACATATACTCCACTTGTAGAATCCATTTGTCACATACCCCGTAGTGACATGATAAAGGAAGATTTCTTCATTGGTTTTATGATCAACTTTTTCAAATAAAGCAATTGCAATAAAATAATTCTTAAATATGAAATATGTAAAAATTTAAAATAAAAATTAAATTTCCATTTTTTCAGTTAGTGTGGTAAATATTGTTGGCTATAAAAATAGATAAGAATAAATAAAATATGATACAGTACAGAAAATTGACCTAATAGCAACTTAACTGAAAATAGAAGGACAAAAGGGGATTAATTTATATAGCAAACATTTTTTTTTGGAATTTGGATTTTACTCATTATCAATTTAAAATTTAAAATTTAAAATTTATCATCTATCCTATTTGAAAACCAAGCTGAAAATAATATTAAGAAAATTGAGAACATATAAATGAAAACTGGACGTGTACAAGGAAAACAGTGCTTGAAATTAGGATCTATGCATACAATTTAGAGAACGAAGATTTCATCGTCATCGTCATTTTTGAATGAGAGAACAGTGAATGAAGTGATGTCATAATTACATTATTAAGAAGCGAAAAACTATAAATAAAGGGAAGATTGCAGACGGAGAGAGCTCCCTGTACAATACAGCGTTCAAGTTTTGTCAATTTTACGTACGTAATTGATGTGACTTTATAGGATTTCAATCCGTTGTTAGACTCTGATTCTTTTTCATCTGTATTATGTCTGTGCATATATCGGAAATTTAGAGAGTTTTGGTTTTGATTGAGAACGAATTTGTGGTGAATGTAATTTTTCTCATCACTTTGCTCTTCAGTTGTTATGAATCGTGTTTATCGTAGAGAAATTAGGAGAGAATCGACATGCAGCAGTGACGACACTGAATAGGTAATTAAAGGAGGAAATCGAAGCCCTAATACTGAAGTAAATGCAGCAACCTTTGCTTCAACAGCATCCCATGTATCATCCAGGCGTTCTTGCTCCTGCCATGTCTCAGGTTTTTCTTTTTCTATTTCTTTCTTGCTCTCTTTCATGTCGCGCAATTTGTTTTGCATTTCATTCGTTCGTCAACTGATTCATTCATAAAGCGACTTGTTTTTTCAAGAACCTTCAACCTTTTGCTCTCTCTGATTTCAAAGCTTGCTGTTTGTTTACCCTTTTCTCAGTTGGAACCAATCCCCAGTGGGAATCTGCCTCCTGGTTTCGATTCCTCTGCATGCCGCAGTATGTAAGTAAATTCTTTCCTTTTCTTGCTCTTTTTCTCGATTTTTTCGTTCTTGTGAAATGCTGCACTTGTGTTTTTTATGTAAGTATTGGGTGTGTGCTTTAATCTTATTGCTCCATTGCTTTTAGTTATGTAGGAAATATTCATGGAAATGTCACTGAGAAACTTCTTGCTGAAGTTTTCCAGACTGCTGGTCCTCTTGCCGGATGCAAGCTCATTAGAAAGGATAAGGTTTCATTCTCTCCCATATCCATTCATTGTTTCTTTTTAGATCTACTACTAGCTTCCTTAATGTCTGATTGTTCCTTTCGTCTTTCATTACATTTTCTTAATGTAAATTGCTTTTGACTGTGTGCACACACTTTGGGTATGCATTGTCTTCGGGTATACATTATTGTATCTGCTATTGAGATTTATTGTTAATCCTGTCCATTATCTATATACATAACTCTTTCTTGCCAATGTTTCATCTTTTTTTATAGTGTATTACTGGGGTTTAATTTGTAATTGCAGTCATCATATGATTTTGTTGACTACCATGATCGATCATCTGCAGCCCTTGCGATTATGACTCTCCATGGACGACAACTGTAAGTTAAACTTTCGATTTGCACTTGATGATCAACCTTAGCTTCACAGGGCATGCTTACCGAGGAATAGTACTTTTGTATTTCAAGGTTTTCTCCTTTTCAACTTGATTTTTTTGTGGACACAAACACTTTGCAAAGAAGCCGAGCGGATGCTTCATTCACCCGCATTAAGGATTATTTATTTGATCTGTTAGAGATGTAGCTAGTCTAAAATTTTAACCATGAGAATGAAATGTTTGTAATGATTTTGGTATTCTTATTCTTCCTTGTCCTTTGTATGTGTGTTTCTTTTGCTGACACCTTCTTATTAGTAGGGTTAAACTATGAGATGTATCCTATTTAGAAATTAGGGTTTGAGAGAAGCAATATGTCTTTTGTTGATCATAGCTTAATCATGTAGATCATAAGCTTTTCAACATAACTGTCTTTTATTATATTAATTTTAGATGAATTAATCAATAGAATTGAAATATTGGTTAAGTTTTGTGATTTTAGCAAAACATTTTAAATTTCTTAAATTAGGCCAAGATTGTAAACTTAGGTGCAATTCTGGTCAGTTTTTATCTTTGCTTGAATTTGAAAGCAATTTTGGCTAGTTTTTGGGTTAACTCGAGTTTTGAATTTGATAAAACTATTCTTTTGTATCATTTAGATCCTACATTGTTACGGTTCTTAATTCAAGAATCATAAAATTTGTGATTGGGTAGTGGGTAAATAAAAGAGATTGAGGAAAAGCAGTAGAAATGAGATTAAGAAGAAATAAAGAGATGGAGAGGTGTAAGAGAAAGAAAAGAAAGAAAAGAAAGGCAATACCATAAAATCTTAGAATATTGCTTTTACTTCATTCTTCATGATCTGATGCAATTATTTTAAACCCTATACTCAAACCATATATCAATCTTATTTACACAAGCTTAATACATGAGGCATAATTGGATATCATGAGATCGATACATGAGGCATAATTGTATATCAGAATTCAAAAAATGTAATTTTATGTCATTTAATTATGGCTCAAATTGAAAATTAGCTAGAATTACACCAGGTACTACAACCTTAGCATACTGTGATGATTTTAAAACATTTGACATGGATCATGTAAACATTCAACTTTTTTCATCATTTTTTGTATTTTGCTTTTAATTTTTATTTTTTTATAACCTGTTTTATCATCATCATTATTGTCTTCTTAGTTTATGGTTCCTTTTTAATTAGGTCGTGCTTCATTGTATTGCAATTATTTATTTGTTAATACACTTTTCTAGTTACAGTCAGGCACTTAAGGTGAATTGGGCCTATGCAAATAGCCAAAGGGAGGATACATCAGGTTACTTATAGTTCTATTTTTTGCTTCTTATGCCTTGAGTTGTTACCTCTAATGGTGTTTTAATGAGTTAATCCTATGTTCTTTGTAGGCCACTTCCATATATTCGTTGGTGATTTGAGCCCAGAGGTTATTGATGCAACATTATTTGCATGTTTTTCAATTTATGGTAGTTGCTCGTAAGCTCCTTAGATAATTCTTTCTTGCTGTTAAAATTTTGATTATTAAATTATTGATAAGATGAGATATGAATGAAATTGGTAGAGTATAGAATCTACCTAAATAAGATTTGGATTTGGCTCAAATGATATATCATAAATGATGACTTGGGTTGTTGGCTCTTTACCACTTATAAGTTGATTGATTTTGCGTTTATTGCAATGTGGAATTTCTCTAAAGCTCTTTAAATTCTTTTGTCGATGTGGAGTCCTCTAAAAAGATCTTCTCAACTGCAAGTAGGAATTTGCTAATCATTGTCTTTATTTTTAATTGGTCTTTTTCCTTAATTTTGAAGCTTAATCTAAACACAGCAGTACTCAAAGATGATGAAAAACCACATCAACATGGAAATGAAATTTGATCATACTCACTATGATACCTATATTGGAGTTGATAAGGTAGGAGGTGATAGAAGTGATTATAGGGCCCTCATGGAAGAGAGATGGACATCGGTCTAACTATTTTCAAAATGACTAGTAGTCATTCAGTTTTTAGTCTTTACCACTTATAGGTTGTTAGGTGCTTGCATTTATTGGAATAATTTAAATGAATATATATTTTAGTTGAAATAGTTATGGAGAGAAACAATTTTGCTGTTGACATGATTCCAAGGGAAGCAACTTGTATTAGTTATATTATAATATTTTTGCTTTCTATTTATGTGGATTATTTGGTTTCTAATTAATGTTCTAATTTTCTGTATAGAAATTAGAATATTTGTGCTTTCTATTTGTTACAGAGTAGAGAATGATGCTTTGTAAGTTGTTTATTCCATTCATTAGGGTCCTATATTTATACACGTAGGAGGTATGGCAAGGAATACAAAGAAAATCTAGGATAGATAAGAAATCTAATCTACAACAATAGGATAAGAAATCTAATCTACAACACTCCCCCTCAAGTTGGTGCATAAATGTCAATCATGCCCAACTTGTCACAAATGTACTTGATTTGAACCCTATTAAGTGCTTTAGTGAAAATATCTGCTAACTGGTCTCCAGTCTTCACGAATCCAGTTGAAACCAAGTTCTGTTGAAGTTTTTCTCGAACAAAATGACAATCCACCTCAATATGTTTAGTACGTTCATGAAAAACTGGATTTGAAGCAATATGAAGAGCTGCCTGATTATTGCACCATAATTTTGTTGGTATCTTGGGTTTAAACCCAAGGTCAGTTATAAGATGTTGAACCCAAATAACTTCACATACTGTTTGTGCCATGGATCTATATTCTAATTCAACACTCGATCTGGACACTACATTTCGCTTCTTGCTTTTCCACGATATCAAATTACCTCCCAAAAACAAACAGTATCCTATGATTGATCTCCTGTCACACTTAGATCCAGCCCAATCTATATCTGAAAAACACAGAATATCAACATGACCATGGTTCGATACTGGATGTCATTATTGTATAAAAGTATGCCTTGTATATATTTTATAGCACCACTGAGTTATTGTTGACCCTGACTTTTCACACTCGTGCAATTTCGGGTTTCTGTTGATTCGGCTTGGTATTAGTCCCCCATATCGACCCCGATTATGCGCATAGGCCTCTATGGCTTCCCTTGTGTATTCTAGTACACAAAACATCTCAGAGCTGGTAGGGCTCACCATGGAGCCTGGCAGGACCCGCCACTTATTCTGGGTATTCTGTATGTAGAAACAGAACACCCTTCACTGTTGCCTATGCAAGGCAAGCCACTTGAAATGCAAAATATTGCATTTTTGGCCCTCAATACTATTCATTATGAATAGTGCACAAGCAGGGCCCACGAAGCAATAGCAGGGCCCGTTGCCCCTGATAACCTATTCTCTGTATTCTGTACTTACAAAATACATTTTCCAGTTACCTTGCGCAAGGCACAGCGCTTGGCATTGCAAATGCCATTTTCAGGCCGACTAAGCCATGGGGCCCACCTAGGGCATCAGTGGGACCCACTGCCCCTATTGGTCCATTTTGTGTATCCTGTACTTACAGAATACATTTCTCGCCTGCCTATGCATGGTAAGATTTACAGAATGCAAAGTATCGCATTTTGAACCTAGGTCACTATTCACTATGAATAGTACATAGGCGAGGCCCGCTTCCCTCCCATTGGCCTATTCTGTATTCTGTACTTATAGAATACACTTCAACGTCACCTTACGCAAGGCATACCTTTGGGGCATTGTAAATACCACATTTTGAGATAACTGCATAGGTGGGGCCCACCAGACATTAGTGGGACCCGCTTCCCACTATAATTCACTTTGATGCATTATGTACGCATAGAACATGTTAGTGTATGCTCTAGAGCATCATGTGTATTTGTAGTATACGTTTTCATTAATAAAGGCATTATTCATTATATAGTACAATGTTTTAAATGAACTTGTTTTACTTGGAGTATTAAACTATATATTGAAGTCCATGATATTGGAACAGTACAGAAGAATCCATAAAGAGTTTATGGAATGATATTCTTATTGTATGCAAATGTTCAATATCTAAATATCCCTGATCATAGTATTAATAAGAAT
>CANYBF010343724.1:0-29477 GCA_948192965.1 Dalechampia spathulata
GACTCCACATCATTACTCGACGCGATCTGTCTAGTTCCTGTAGTACTTCAGGGGTCAATATTCGCGAGAGCAAGCACCACGGCATCTCACGCCGAACAGCGTGCAGCGCTCCCACGTCCGGGATGCGCTACTCTCACACATACCTAAAACATCATAATATGTGCATTACACATATATCCAAAGCATTCCAACATGTGAAGTATCAACATGGTAATCACAAATTTATTTCCACTTCACAAGTAAATATATCAAAACTCAATATGATATACAAACCAAACAATTCCCTTGATAGCAACTTTTTTTACACCGACATAAGAGAATTTGTACAATAACATCCAATCACATCTCACCATAACACGCACTTTTTCCTTTCACACCCAACATAAATTACAAAGTGGAAGTTTGAATCAAAATGAAATCAAAAAAGATAAATGAAGAAGAAGAAGAAAAGAAGAAGAGAGGAGAGGGTTACAGTGGGGGGTTTAAAGTAGAAAAGAAGAAGGAAATGAGTAAAATGGGTTCTTCCCTTCCTAAGTCTTTATAATATATGAATTAGTGGAGTTCCACCGATCCACCATGCACACACACACATGCAATCATAACTAACAATTCCACTCACTTAATATATATATATAATATAATATATTATAATATAATAAAATGAAATATCTCTACTAATACATGATAAATATATATGCAATATATATGTATCATTATACATACATAAATATTATTATAACTTCTTATATATATATATATATATATATATATATATATATATACGTACATTTTAATCATTGCTTAAAATAATATACATCTCACATATATGCACATGTTCACATGCAATTACACATACATTCACATGCCTAAACAATTTCATTAATCAAACACATGTATATATGTATTAAATATTCTTTAGAAATCCTTATACCTAACACATATAAATAATAACATCAGCACATGTACTAATATCCACATATTTACTAAGTCTCAATTTCAACGTTATACCCATTTTACGATCATCTCATTCACTATTCAATAATTTCACCAATTAGTATTATATCGATATCATAATGCATATCAAATAACATGTCATTCACTTTCTATATTATTTTCATATATCGCACAATCCCATATTTAATCTTAATCATACACATAGATTAATTAACATTCATCATACATATAAGCAATGCAATATGCTACATGTATGAATGTGATAACTCTCTCCCCCTAAATTAGAATTTTGCCCTTGAAATTCTAACCTTAGCTACCTGTAAACAAGTGATATATTGTTGTCTGATAGTTGATTCATGTTCCCACATTACTTCTTGCCCTCTATGATGATTCCATAATACTTAACTAGTGGAATTTGTTTATTCCTTAACTATTTTGTCTCACGAGCTAGAATTCTGATTGGCTCTTCACTATAAGATAAATCAGATGAAACTTTTATATTCTCCATTAAAATGGCATATGAAGGATCATACATGTATCTTTGTAACATAGACACATGGAAAACATTATGAATTTTGTCCAGTTCTGATGGTAAAGCTAAATGATAAGCCAGCAACCCAATTCTTTCCAATACTTTATAAGGACTAATGAATCTCGGACTCAACTTCCCTTTCTGACCAAATCGTAAAATTTTCTTCCACGATGATACTTTTAGAAATACCTTATTTCCGATGTTATATTCAATATCTCTGCACTTTAGATCTATATAAGATTTCTATCGATTAGTTGCTATTTTCAATCGATCTCTGATTAGCTTTACCTGCTCCTCTGCCTATTGTACAATGTCAGGTCCTAATAACCACCATTCATTAACTTCATCCCAATTCAATGGAGTTCTACAGTGTCTTCTATATAGTGCTTTATATGATGCCATTTGAATACTGGATTGGAAACTATTATTATAAGTAAATTCAATAAGGCGAATGTACTTTTCCCAGCTACCAATCCATTCTAAAACACAAGCTCGAAACATGTCTTCTAATATTTGAATAATCCGCTTGGATTGTTCATCTCTCTATGGATGAAATGATATGCTAAAATGTACATTAGTGCCTAAGGTCGTTGGAAACTCTCCCAAAATCGAGAAGTAAATTGTGAATCTCTATCACAAATAATGGATGATGGTACTCCATGAAGTCTTACTATCTCTTGGATATATAATTTTGCCAGTCGTTCTAAGTTGTAATCCATACGCACATGTATAAAATGCACTTATTTAATCAACCTGTCAACGATTACCCAAATAGCATCACATTTATTCTATGTTAGCTCCAATCCTGTAATAAAATCCATCATCACTCTATCCCATTTCCATTCCGGAATAAATAGTGATTGCAATAGACCTGCTAGTACCTGGTGTTTTTCCTTCACTCGTTGACATACTAAATATCTAGAAACAAATTCTACAATATCTTTCATCATACCTACCCACCAGTAAGATAGCTTCAAGTCCCTGTACATCTTAGTACCTCATGGATGATATGAATATAAGTTGTTATGGGTGTCATCTAGTATCTATCTCTTCAATTCTTCATTTGTTGGGACATAAATATGATCTTTTTATCTTAGTAACCCTTCAAAATCTAAAGTGAAAACATTCTGATTACCCATTTAAAATTTCTCTAACTCCTTTCAATATTCAACATCATTATATGTAGCTTCTTTAATATGATCAGGCAATACAGGTTTCATCTGTAACTGTAATTCAAGAAGAATATAATCTGGTTGCATCATCAATATAGCATTCAATCATTAAATTTCCTATACTAACATCATTGGTGACTATTGTAACGTAGCAAACATTTTCCACCTCAGAGCACTAGCTACCAAATTAGCTTTCCTCAAATGATAATTTATGATGCAGTCATAGTCTTTAATCAATTCAGTCTATCACCTTTACCTTAAATTTAGCTCTTTTTACATTCCTAAATACTTCAAGCTCTTGTGATCTATATAAACATAACATTTCTTGCTATACAAATAATGTCACCAAATCTTCAATGTGAATACAATAGCAACTAATTCTAGATCATATGTTAGATAGTTTCATTCATGTGGTTTAAGCTATTGAGAAGCATAAGCAATCACCTTCCATTCTTGCATCAGTACACAACCCAAACCATTTAGTGAAGCGTCACTGTAGATAACATATTCTTTCCCTGGTATAGGTAAAGTCAACACTGGTGCTTGAGTCAAACACTACTTCAATCTGTCAAAACTCTTCTAGCATTTCTCTACCCACTCAAATGGTACATCTTCTCATAAAATTGTAGTTAGAGGTATAGCAATCATGGAAAAACCCTTTACAAATCATCTATAGTATCCTGCTAAACCCAGGAAACTATGTACCTCAGTAATAGATTTTGGAGCCTGCTAATTCATAACGGCTTCTATCTTGCTAGGGTCAACTGTAACACCTTCGGTTGAAATTACATGTCCTAAAAAGCAAACCTGATCTAGTGGTATTAGCACAAACCTACGATAGCTTTCCCTTTGTCTAACATGTCGTATGGTATGCATTAACTATCCTCGGAACCACCTAAACCATAATACAAGCTCCGTATTTAATAAGAGGATTGAATACAATCACCAACCATTCATAATTCACACTTTCATAATCACATTACAGCATATTTCAATATCTTTACATAAATATATATTCTATCAGATAGCAACCATTTATATATATCAAGTCAATTCATTTACTAAAACATAATATCAAATAAGGAAATTATAATAGCATTCAAAATATAATCATCATTTATATTAACTACCATGTTATATGAGTCAAAATATAAAATACATGATACCAAAATAACATAATCTTAATATTATTAAAAACTAGATTTCATAAGCTTCCAAACGGTACAGTATATGTATAGAAATTCATTCTCTTAAATAAGCAATACCTATGTTATTTTAAAACCTCATATTAAACTACTTTTAATAATTTCACAAACCCATTTATTATTTTTCCTTTATTATTAAGTGAAAATATTATTTTCCACTCACTTAATATATATATATATATATATATATATATATATATATATATATATCATATAATATAAGATAGTAAAACGAAATGAAATATCTCTATTAATACATGATAAATATATACGTAATATATATGTATCATTATACATACATAAATATTATTTTAATTATATATATATGTACATTTTAATGATCGCTTAAAACAATATACATAACTCATATATACGCACATATTCACATACAATTACACGTACACTCACACACATAAACAATTTCATTAATCAAACACGCATATATGTGTTAAATATTCTTTACAAATCCTTATACCTAACATGTATAAATAATAACATCAGCACATGTACAAATATTCATGCATTTACTAAACCTCAATTTCAACATTATACCCATTTTACGATCATCTCATTCACTATTCAATAATTTCACCAATTAGTATTATATTGATATCATAACGTATATCAAATAACATATTATTCACTTTCCATATTATTTTCACATATCGCACAATCCCATATTTAATCTCAATCATACACACAGATTAATTAACACTCATTACACATATAAGCAATGTAATATGCTACGTGTGTGAATGTGACAGATTTAATGGTAAAATCATAAGCAACTAATCATGGCATAATGAATTAGGAGTCACTAACATCACTAAATGTGAATAAGAGATAGAAAATTCAACCAACCAAAGCCAATCATGTCATAAATCATAAATTAAATAAGCATTTAACTTGAAAACTTAATTTTAAAGCTAAAATTAATGAAATGTGAATGATATATAGGGATACTGTGAAGCCTCTAATGCTACTGAGAACCTTATGATTTATCAAGAAACAAGCAAAATCAAGTAAAATATTTGAATTTCTGGCAAATCATGACATAATGAATGAAGCACATGATATGCATTACATGTAAGCTATGTGTGGTGAACATCATGTGATGTGTGTAACATGGCATATCTAAAAGAAAACATGTTTTTCAATAAATACATGAAATAAAACCAAATACCAGCAGGTTTATCATAATGGCAGACCATATATAGCATCAATAAGCATTGAAATCCATAGAACCATACATAATTGAAGCCAAAGAATTAAAAATAAAGCCAAAATCATAACCTATAACCAAATCAAGAGGAAAAAAGAAAGAGAATAAGCATTCAACTTACCAAAAAATATTAGGATTCTGAGATCTTGATTCCAAATGTGATTAAGGATCTAATTTTGATTAATTAGTCTCTAATCCTAGATTAATGACTTAATTAAGTGTTTAATTAAGTGAGATTTAATTTTGACAGAGTTTAGGCAAGTGCACCACCCAATGTAGATACATTAGATATGTGTTATAGGTCAAAGAAGCATCATTTAGGACCCTAAGACATGGTGCCATATGGATCATTTTAGATTTGCTCGGGAAAAGGCCATCCACCAAACATATATTTTCATGACATGCACAATATGTAGCACTATATGCTCTACACCAAAAAATGCATGTTATTCACTTCGCCTTCTACAAGTAAAATGTAATGTGCTCCGTATGTCCAAAACACTTAGAGGAAACTTAAACACATGTATGCAAATCAAGGTCGACATCCAAGACTTGTACTAAGTTAAATCAATGAAAACTTTATGAATCAAGGTCAACTATTTGCCTCTTGATTAGGACCATTTTAAGGTGATACAAGTAAAATTCACTAAAATGAGGCCTAATCACTATATGAATTTTTGCCTAAGGCAATGGAAATACCTGACTGATGCTCATATCAAGATCCAATGCTCATGATGAGGTTTACTGGATGCTTATGATGAGGCTTATTGGATGCTTATGCTGAGGCTTGTAACTCTACAGGGAAAATCAAGATCCATCAAGGATGTGAAAGTGATCCACTAGGGAAAATTCCATCAAGATGCTCATATTGAGGCATACAACTTCATTAGGGAAGAGAATTTGATCTATTAGGGATAACAAGGCTAATGATACAACTATGATATTAAGAGCCTGATGCTTAGGCTAAGATTGTGACTCCTTAAAGGGAAATTCACTAGGAGCCTAGTGCTCAGGTGAGATAATCAATGCTTGATCAAATGATGCTCATGTTGAGGTTTATGAACCAACCAAGGAATAAAACATAACCCATTGGGAGCACGATGCTAAGGCAAAGTGATCAATGTTGATCAAGTAATGCTCATATTAGGGCTTACAACTCCATTGGGGAGAAAAATACCCAATACTACCATTGGGAGCCCGATGCTTGGGCTAAATGATCAATCCTGATCAAAGTGCTCATGTTGAGGCTTGTAACCTAATTCTACCACTGGGAACCTGGTGCTTGGGCTAGATGATCAATGTTGATTAGGTCACTGCTGGACTAATGGCTTTGCTACAAGGCTTAAAAATCATATGAAATCTGAGTTTAGATGTCTGCTATTAGGGTTTAAGAGTCAAATGCTTGATCTTACGATCGCTGCTGAATCAAGTGGTCAACTGTAAAACCCAGGTGATCATCTGTTGGATCAAGGTGAACAACTACTGGTTCTATGGTGATCAACTATCAGACCTATGCTTGTTCCATCAAGTAAGTGTCTAATGTCTCCAAAGACTGTATTTGGGACTCACTGCTGAAATACGACAATGTTTGGTCAATAGCTTGACCAATAATTAATAGTTTGATTAAATATAATCATTTGCTGGATCAATTTCCTACCTATGCTAGACATAGAAAAGCAATTTATGAATGAAATTAGAATTGAAATGGTCTGGGAAAAATACCTGAATTTTTTAGTATCAGTCTACTGCATTCTGACTAATTTTTTAGATTTTTTAGATGTTGCGGGTCATGAAAATTGGACTTCCTAGGGAAAATAATCTCCAAAAATTCAGAAATTTTTATGAGAAGCCTACTTCCATTAATACATCTTCATGGTACCCGATGCATGTTAGCATAGCACTCAAAAGGCTAGTGCATGTTAGCAAACTTTTCTTTGTATGGAGTACATAGCACTACATGCCACATACATCACATAGAAATATTAAAATCTTAAGCCTCCCATTGAAAAATCATTTGGTTTCCACACTCTAAACAAATTTTCTCTTAATTACAACACCCGAAATTCATCACTTCTTTGAAATTTGTTAAAATTAAGATGCAACTGACACCTTGAGACCTGTAATCAATCCTGAGCTACACTCTAACCGAGCATACCACTTAAAATCCTTACTACAAAGCTTCCTATGGTTAACCAATCACTGCAACATTTGCCATAGGCTTACATAAGTCTCCAGCTCCTCCCGAGAAAGTGAGTTTCATGTATTTTGGTTTAGTTTTTTAGTTTTTTGAAAGTTAAGTTTAGGCTTACTTTTGATGTGTTCAGGTTAGTGTTTAGCTTGGATTAGGCACTAGGCTTATGCTAGGCTTAGGTTTACATGTGTTTGTAAAGAGGTTTCAAGTAAATATGGCCATTTTTTAATGGGTCTTTGTTATATGCTACACATAGAGCACTATGCACGCTGCACATAGCTTATATGTGACACACATAGGGCTATATGCTATGCATATAGTAGAGGAATTTGGGTTAAAATGAGAATTTTTTGGATTTTCCACTAGGGATTGAATGTTTTAATCTTTCATAAGCATGAATGGATGACTTTTAAGGTTAAAAGAGGAACTCTAGACCCCTAAAACATATTCTATAGTCTATAAATTTAGTCTAAAAGCTTACCTCAAATTTTAAAATCTGTAGAGAGAGAGGAAAATCATCAGAGCTAACAGCATCTAAGGAGTCTATGAATGGTACTCATAGCTACCATGAGAGGTTCATGTCAGAGTTGACTAGAGCTACTTTGGTCAATACATCTCTTGCTTCACGGGCATGGAGAAAAGGTGTAATAGGTTTATCATCACTGCCATGATAGAGTGATGGATGGATTCTACTCATACCTTCTATCTACCGATAAGGGAGATTACTATTACCCTAGGGATATTCGTCGAGATCACTAGACTAAAGTGTGCTGGATTGCCTATCCAATTTGATGCTACATTAACATCACCATACTAGTCATATGGCACAATCTTCAATCTGTAAGGCATGTCTTCTAAAATGAGAAGAGGATACAGCATATCCTATGACTATCTTCAGGAGGATGTTCTCGCAGAGACACTTAGTAGGATGATCTTTGTAGAGGAATATATCTGTAACTTTCTATTATACGTGCTGGGGTGTACTCTGTTCAATGATACCAAAAATAGTGTCCACATGTCTATAATGTAGGCCCTATGTAATTTGGATACCATCGGTAAATTAGACTAGAGTAGTGTCGGACTAGCTCATCTAATGCAGGGGTTGGATATCTATAGTAGGTAGTACAAAGATAGTTTCATTGGTTGTTGGTAAGTCGTTGAGGTAAGTAGACTTCTGTTGATTTTAAAACTAATGCGACTTCTATTAAGTTTGTTACTGACTATATATATTGATCTTATAGATCATAATTAATGATTTTGGGCTACTGCCTGAGCTCAAGATCCAAATAAACTGGCACTTAGCTTTCCATATATACAGGTGTGGTGCATGACACATTGGAGGTCCAGCTACACCATGGATGAGTTGAGAGAGCATGTCAATAATCTAACTTGGGATTAGGTAAGAAGAAATATAATTTTGTTAGTACAAAACTGAATTGAATTGGTTTAGAAAATACCTAAGTAGGCATCTGACTATGTGTTATTGATATTAGAATAGGTTCATCCCTATCCTTAGGATAACATGTTTTCGCAGCTAGAGTACTTGACCAACTCGTCTCGTAAGGATGAGCATCATATGATGTTGGAGAGTCCAAAGTGCAAACTTTTCTATCTGGGAAAGTGTGTAATTAGCTAGCATCTCGGGTGGGCTAGAGGGGCGTGTGGAGCCTGCTGCACCACCATGAGCTATGTTCTAAGCATCTTATACTAACATAGACCCAAAGATGGTTGTTGCACTGACTAGCATTCCCTGGCAAGAGTGCTTATCAGATTCATTACTGGACTATTAGAACTTTATCTAGATGCAGCTTTTGGGGCTTATCAAGTTATCTACATGCAAAGGCCAGCATGATAAAGTGAGCAGATTTAGCAGTAGACCATGCACTTCTGGTGGTAGGGGTGGACACCATAGTTCACTAGTTCTTGGTAGTTCTCGAGGTAGTAGTACCTTGAAGAGATTGTGTAATGCTATGTCTAGAGCAAAACCATAGAGACTAGAGCCTGGTTCTCCATATGTACCACTCGAATATGAGTATCTATAGAGCTTCATAAAGGGTTAGCTGATGTAGCCTCAGAACCTGTCACGCCTTTCTACTGTGTAACATGCTCCCGTAGCATGATTACCTATTCTCTATTCTAGGAAATCAATAATCATCCAACAAGGGATTACATCACTTAACTAATTAAAATGTAGTATATTTTAAAAGAAAAATTAAAATGAAAACATACATAGTGCTCCATACCTTTTTAAACATTATTTGCATACTTATATTACTTATATCATTTATGCATCATTATATTATTTTCATAAAACACACCCATTAATTTATATTTTATATTATTTTTTATTTTATTACTATTGCCAAAGTACCAAATTACGAAAGAATCATAAATATTATGGAATAGAGATATGCATCTAAGTTTGGGTCCTTTACCAACTACTTTGTCAGATTGACTTTCTGCTGACTTCACTAATTTGCTTGCTCCTTGATCTCACTAGTTTCTACATTCATCAATTGACAAACGCTGAGTATAAAAATCAGTTGTGCTAGTATAACATATATTACAACATTATAATAATCATAAGCCATCATAAATCATTTTAATCAACATATAAATCATATGATATAATAATAGCAAAGAATTAATCATTTCAATTAATTATAATGCACCAACATATATACCATTCAAATATATTATATGTCATTAACTGTATGCCATTATCATTATTTAACATCTTTGCTATTACCTGTGATTATCATTTGAGTATCATCATTAATTCACCATTATTCTCAGTGTCATTATCATCATAGTAATTCATTTCATCATAATATTTTATCATTAGATGTTAGTCTCATGCCATGCATCTTACTTTGTATGATACTATAATCATCATCATAAATATGCATGTAGTTTATTCATCATTATATTCAATGTATTTCCATCATATATAATGATAATGATTTTCTATTGAGAATGCATTCATGTTATGCATTCTCTCTCTTATTTTCCTATAACATTTCATTTCATTTCATTGCCCTTTCACAATTTGGGCCATTTCATATGCGCGCATTGTACTGGGTCTTTCATTTCATTTCATATATGTGGTTCAACAAACTGGAACCTATTTCATATTCTTTTCTTTTCTTTTCATTTCGTTTCTTTTCATTTCATTTTCCTTTTCATTCATTTCCCGTAGAAATTCATTTCATAGCCTAGTACCTTTTTATTTAACATTTCCTCACATTCATTCATTTTCCTCCTTCTTTATTTCTCCATGTTATGTCATGTATTATATAATAATGCTATGATGCTTATATCATGATAAATGTGTGTAACATTCTATCACAGATGATTATTTAATGCCATTGCATTATACCATACCATTGTCTCTTTTGATCATTTAATGATCGAGGAACATTCATACAAACTAGCACAAACCTGCGATTTCTTTTGCTTTTAAATTTCCTAGTGGTATGCAATGATTATCCTCTGAACCACCTAATTCATAAATTAATAACCATCTTTAATTAATAAATTAAATTCCATCATTAATTATCCATAATTCGCATTTGTAATCATATATCATTGTACAATAATTAATTAATCACATGTCAGTTCAATTCACTTACTGATCATAGTATTACTTAATAAATCACATTAGCATTAACCGTTGTATCCTTAATCATATTCGTTAAACTTTCCATCAGTATATTATAAGACTCCTTTCATTAATATAATCATTATTTATTTAAAACCATAATCTTATATAACTATTTTCTTACCTTATACTTATTACTAACCATACTTGTATTCTGCTAGAAAATAGTTGATATTATAATATCAAATATGAGACAGTTAGTATCATAATACTAATCACTTATTAATATCCAAATCATATGACTTAAACATTTTCTTAATAATATACTATTCATATACTACTACTTTTTTTTAAAATAATCCAATAACATCTTATACATCTACTAACACTGTTCAATATCATGGCTTACTTGAAAGTTACTCATATATCATCTTATAACTTCTTATAACATGCCTTTAATACCACTGTTATTTTACCATCTAATTACTAACTCAAAAGACTTAACTTAATGTACATATGTCTTTAAAATATTCATTTTAACATCCAATTCATGATATGGCCTCATATCACACATACTTGCACTTCATTTGACCATTTCATATAACATGCCATATGTCTTTAACTTATGCATTTAATATCAAATTCAATCTTATAATTAAAAACACTTTTGAAACCGTATATCATCACATTATCTACTTCATTGTTTTCCTTAATTTTAGTCAACAGATTTAGATCTCAAGTGAAACCATTTCATACCATTAATTAATCACTTCATTAAGCTTTTTAATAACACTTAATATACTTAATTAATTTATCAATTAAGCCTTTAACATCAACATGGTCGCATGCTTCAAGTATCATCCACTTAATCATTTGAAAATGCATCTTAAGTCAAATGTTCATTAACATGCCATATGCTTCTTCTTCAATACATCAAAATATTTCAAGTTTACTTAATTTTAAGTTATATAATTTAAATCATACTTAAGCAGAAATCATTTTTGCATAACTTTTAATCATATCAACTTAATATGAAGATTTAACCATAGATCATCAATTTAATTATCTTATAACTTAAGTTCCTTTAGTTATTTTGGTTTCTATGGAAATGGTGTATTTTGGTTTCTATGGAAGAAAAATGAAGATGAAGCATGAAGAAGATGACGAAAAGAAGGAAATCGAAGAAGAATAAGAGGATATGGTTTAGTTACTTTGTAAGAAGATAAGAAATAAGTGTTATGTGAAATAAAAGGAAGAAAACCAAATGGAGGAGTATGGTTAAGTGTAGGGTGGTTCCATGGTATCAACTATGCACCTTACCATACCCAATCGTATCTTATAAGTCATATTAATATGTATAATCATATGTATTCAATTAATTTCCTCCAATCAATCCCTTTTTATACATATTTTATACTATAATTTATAATTTATACATATTTTATACACTCCATCTTTTTTCACTAACTCATAAACTAATATTATATTTTCTCTCTCCTTCCACTATCATATATTCCCATTCCACTATCACATTTATTTATCCCACTAACAATAAAATATAATAACTTAAAACTCCACTAACACATTTAGCTATCCCATTATCAATAAAATATAATAACTTAATATCCCACTAGCTTATTTATTTCCATATACATATTTATTTTTCCTACTTACATACTCATTATTTAATTTATTATCTTATTTTTATATATTATATTATATCATACCATTTCATCACATCTCAATATAATATTTAAATACTATTACCACATACTTACACTAATACATTACTAATACATTTATACATTACTTATATTTTAACTATACACTCCGCTATACACTAAACCATATGTGTATACTCAATTATGTATACTCCTTCATAAATACATACTTATTCATTCTAATGTACCTTAAATCATCTTAACACCTCATATACTTATGCATATATACATACGTACCTTTTTATATATGAATATACTTACAACGAGCTTGGCCACCCATATAAGTGTAGTATTGATTCATTCTTGCCAAATTATTATTTTGCTCAAATATGTGAACTAGAAAAAAAGGAAAAATAAAAGAATAAGTGTTTATTACCAACATTGATTAATTTGGGTGGTATGTTACTTGATTCCCTTAAGCAATTATATGTATAGAATCATTGATATTAGGAGAATTATACCCTTTATAGGTCATTCATAATTCAAAAGAAACACACCTCAATGGGATAAAAACATATGGATTAGTACTAGTTGGGTCAGGTGGATTGAACTTAATTCCCCTTAAATAATCTTTGTGTATGGAAAGATTAGTAATGGGAGAGTGACCCCCTTCTTAAGGCCGAATAAGCATCTTAAAAATTTTAAGTTTCCTCTAAAAAGTTTATAGGAAAACTGGTTTTTGTTGATTACATTGAAAGAGGCATTTTAATACTTGGTAATATTGAAATTATTCTATCATGTGCTCACTTGTGAAAAATTATTATGTTTGGACACAATGATTGAATGGCTATACAAAATTCCTATTAGCCTGAGATTCTTAAATTTTATTATGGTTGCTGAATTACTATTTTGCTCAAATATGTGAACCAGGAAAAATAAAAGAATAAGTGTTTATTATCAACATTGATTAATTGGGGTGGTACGTTACTCGGTTCCCTTAAGCAATTATATATGTAGAGTCATTGATATTAGGAGAATTATACTCTTTATAGGTCATTCATAATTCAAAAGAAGCTAAAAAGGATAAAAACATATGGATTAATACTGGTTGGGTCAGGTGGATTGGACTTAATTCCCATTAAATAATCTTTATGTATGGAAAGATTAGTAATGAGAGAGTGACCCCCTTCTTAGGGCCGAATAAGCATCTTGAAAATTTTAAGTTTCCTCTAAAAAGTTTGCAAGAAAACTGGTTTTTATTGATTGCATTGAAAGAGGCATTTTGATACTTGGTAATATTGAAATTTATTGATCATGTGCTTACTTGTGAAAAATTATTTTATTTGGACACAATGATTGAATGGCTATGCTAAATTCCTATTAGCCTGAGATTCTTAAATTTTATTATGGTTGCTAAATTACAAAGTGATTTTGATAGATTTGTTATATTTGGATGTTGAGATTGGTTACCATTTTTCTTAACTTTTGATGCAATGGTTAGAATGGTTTTAGGATTTTAATTGAAGGAAAGGATATGAAGTGCTTGAGAGCAAGCATTGAGTAAGTGTGGGAGCATATGATTGAATGTCAATTTGCATATTTTTAACCGTTAAAATGGTCTATTGTATGTATAGAAATTTACTAGAATAATTGACTTGGTCATGTTTTATATTTTATAGGTAAATTCAGTCAAAAATTAAAAGATAGCTAAAAATGCATTTTTACCTCAGTTTTTATCAAAATACATAATATGGGCATGAGAAGAGCAAGATTTGTAGAAGTCCCTAATGCCAACCCTAATTTGCATACATGCCTTTGGGCTTCCCCTAAATTTTTTGGACATGCAAAGCATATTACATTTTGCATGTGGAAGGCGGCGTGCATAGCATGCATTTTGATGTGTAGAGTACATAAAGCTACATGCTAAGCATGTCACAAAAATATACATTTAGTGATCGTCCTTTTCCTTATCAAATCTAATATGCTCAATATGGCACCATGCCTTAGAGTTATAAATGATGCTTCCTTGACCTATGGCACACATCCCAATGTACCTACATTGGGTGGCACAAATAGGTTAAATTTGCTACATGTATGGCATTTACTGCTATATGTTGCGCATATAACCTTTTTTAAGCTATGTGCTGCACACATAGCATTCAATTTTTAAAAATCACACATTGCTAATGTGATTTTCTCATTTCCCTCACCCACACTTATAAATATAAGCCTTGTATTTATGGAAAAGGGTCCGAGAATTCACTAATTGTACCTAAACTTTACCAAAATCTAATCTCACTTAATTAAACTCTTAATTAATTAATTAACTTAAGATTAATGACTAATTAACCCTAATTAGATCCCTAATCATGTTTAGAATCAAGATTACAGAAGCTTCATCTACTTTGTTGAGTTGAATACTTATTTTTCATCCTTTTTCTTCTTGATTTGGTTATAGGTTTTATGATTTTAGCTTTGCTTTCATGATTTGGCTTCAATCATGTTTACTTTATAGTTTTCAATGCTTATTGATGCTATAAATGATATATTATTGTGTTAAAGTTACTAAGATTTGAGTTGGATTTCATGTTTTTACTTAAAATGCATTTTTCTTCATATTTTCTTTGTTATATGCTGCACACATCACATGATATGAGCCACATATAGCCTATATATGGAACATATCATGTGATGTGCTACATATATCATATCCCAGATTTATTGAAAACTTCATTTTTCACTTGTTCTTTCTTATTTCTTGCGATGTTTTAACGTTCTCAGTTACATTAGAGGCTTCACAATACCCCTATTAATCTGATTTCATCATCTATTGACCATACATCTTTGATTTTGGCCTCAAGATTATTATTTCTCAAGTTAAATACTTATTTAATTTATTTAATTGATGTTTGACGATATGATTGGCTTTGATTGGTTAAGTTTACTATCTTCTATTGATGTTTAGTGATGTTAATGACTGCTATTCATTATGCATTGATCAATTGATTATGATTTTTGCTATTAAATCATCTTATTTTGTTTAATTAATCAATTAATGCTATTTTTAATTATGTTTTATGTGTCAATTGACATATTTAGCTTGATTTGACATTGATTTGTTTCTAAGTGATGTTTCATATGATCTTAGAAAGTCTAGTTCTGCTATTGATTGATTTTACCTAAAATTGATTATTTTTGCTCGATTTTTCAAGATCTGGCTCTTGTTAATTCACTTTTCATGATTATTGTCATTATATTCATCAAAATTTAGCTCTTGATTCATGCTTTTACATGTCATAGAATTAGTCGATTAAGTCCTAAATTTTTTTACTACTAACAACTTTACTTGTTTATTCTGCATTTTCACTTGTACAATTTTAGCTCGTGCTATCCGAGGTTGACTCTTTTTTCGAAGTGTATGAGACATTGCTTAATGTCTTAGATTTTGTATCAATAAATATTCTTTATAATAGAATAGCTTTATTCCCCCATTTGAGTGACTTAGCCCTAAATCCCTCATGTATTATCCCTTATCTTCTTTGATCCCTTTCACTGGCCATTATTATTTTTCAATCGTGATGCTATGCTCGTTTATCATTACTATATGATGTATGTCATACCATGCCTATACCATATCATCTCATATGTCATGCCTATGCCATGTCATCTCATATGTCGTGCCTATGTCATATCATCTCACACGTCACACCTATGTGATGTCATCTCATATGTCATGCCTATGCCATGTCATCTCACATGTCACACCTATGCCATGCCATCTCACATGTCATGCCTATATCATGTCATCTTACATGTCATGCTTATGTCATGTCATCTTACATATCATGTATATGCCATGTCATATTATATGTCATGTCTATGCTATGCCTATGCCATATTATCTTACATGTTATGCATATCTCATGTATCATGTCATGATTATCATATCATACTTACCATGTTATATCTGCTATGATTGCTAATATGGTATATCCCATTGTGTACTTATTTCATGCCTATGAATGCTCGTCTGCCTAGGGCAATTAACTCAACTAAAATGGTAAAAGCAAACTTGAAACTCTGAGTGAATAGATCTTCACCATCTAAACACATCTCTAAAGGGTTTGACTTAGCACTCATGCTAATGGGTCGATTAAACCAATTTCAAAACCATCCGGTGGTAACTCCATCTTATGACTCTTTTGAGTCCATCTCATTACTCAAGGTAGTCCCTCGAGAAGATTACATTTTTGTTTCAAGTAGGCTCACGATCCACACATTGTAAGCCTTACTTTAGGTCACGAAAAAAGCCCTGCCCATAATAGAATTATTATTTTAGAATGTTATTTATTTATTTTAATTAGTTTTTCCATTTCTGTAAATGGTAGACTTGTTCCCATTATAAAGTGTGAATTTTATGAATCAAATTACCATTATCTTATTTTCTATTAATCCATTCAAGTTTTATTTTCCATCTTTTCTTTATTTTATCTTTGTGTTATTGATAATGATGCAAGGCTAGACAATTTTCATTTCTAATTGAAAGCAATACAATAATTCATTGTTCATTCATATAAGATCAAAATGAACTTAATTTCTTTGACTCTCACTATTCATTTTAATTTGATAAATCATATAACCATTACCATTTTCAGAAGTATGTAAAAAGTGCTCGTTGCACATGTTCGGTAATGGTATATTGTAATATGAGTTGTTTGATCCATAATTATCATTAAATTTATTGGAATGGCAATCAAGGAGTTACTATTCTTTTTACAATGTTTAACTTCCTTATGAATTATCACGATCTGGTTTAAATAATGTGAACGTTTTAATTGTTAACTTGAGTTAAGTTCCTCTAGTCTTTAATGCGATTGTCAGAACACTAATGAGAGCTGCTTCCTTGTCATTTTAATTCTATGAAGGAATTGGTTTATGTGAAGCTTTTTGCATAGCTATAACCAACTTAGTGAGTCATCCTAGAATTAGTATTCAGTTAATGGTCATGTTTCAAATAATGAATAATTGCTAGCTTTCAATTGAGAGATTTTTATCCCGATATTTTCTAAAAATCAATTTTATTATTTCTTTTTATTTTTCCAACAAAATTCTTTTAAATATTTTTCTTACAAAGGATCGAAGGATTTTTTCCATCCCTGTAAGGTCGACCCTTCTTCCACTACTATAAAATTCTTTAATATTTCAATATTGGAAATAAGAATTAATTTGACAAATTCGACATCTGATCAAGCTCAACTACACTTGTAGCTCATTTGCATCTGCAATATGAATCAGTTTGTTCTAAGTTTTCATCATTTCTTTTGAATATATAATAATTATTAATTATAATAATAATAATTATTATTATTATTATTATTAGTTATTATAATTATTATTATTATTATTAATTTTAACGCTTCCTCCTCTCTATGTGATCATTCGCTCTTCCTACCCAACAAAGACGTCTTTGTCATGTTGGAAGTGATCGGTCAAAAATCAAAACACCATAAATAAAAAAATACTTTAAAATCCATCATAAATTAGAAATATTTTTTATTTTTTTATCATAAATATGAAAATTACCCAATCAAAGGTTTCCAATATCTAGTCTAAGTCAAAAAAAAAATTTGTTGGATAGTACAATATTCATGTATCCATCAATATGTTAACAAGCAATAAATTGCATTCAAAGCGATTTTGAATTTATGTAATTGCATGTACATATGTAAGAAAATTCTAGCAAAAAAAAAAAGACAATTGAAGCTAATAAAAACAACATTGTAATTATAGGAAAGGATAACTAAAGAATTAGTATAACAATATTATAATATATTGAAAGAGAAAAGAGATAAAAAAAAATCTAAATTATTTTTCTCTTCATTTTCTATTGAATTTATTTTTTATCTAATTATATATATAAATTAATTTTTATTTAAAATAATTATATTTAAAATCAAATATAAATACTAATTTGTATCTATCTAAAATAAATCTAAAAAATTAATTTACAATAATATTAATTTATAACAATTAATGGTTATCTAATTTAATATAAAATATTAATATCTTTAAACTGTAAAATTAATTTTTATCGAAATTCATATAGAATAAAACAAATTAATATTTTAATTTATAAAAACTAATTTTATTTTATTTCTATTATCTAATAGTAATAGTTTAAATTTATAGTAATTAATTTTGGTCTAAGAATCTTATTTAAAATCAAATATAAAAATCAATTACTTTTATTATCTAATAGTTTAATTTTTAAAAATAAAATTGTATTATTAATTTTATATAAAACCCACAGAAATGATTAGTTGAGGAAATAAAATTTTATTTAAAAATGAAAATTAATTTCTATAATAAAATTATAAAAAGAAAAATATTAATTATGATTATTTTTGAAAATATGAGGTATTTAATAATATTATAAAATATCTCATATTATTAACATATAATATATTTTTAAAAAATTTACATAATAAAAATCAAGTGACCTAAATTGAATAAGTACGCATTTTTAATTTGTACTATAACAAAAAAGAGAAACAAATAAAATAATCATTTCACCATTTTTTATATTTATTAAAACTAATTTTAGTTTCATTTTAATTATCTTATAATAATTTTTTTAATTTATAACAACTAATTTTTATTTAAAACTTTTCTTAAAAATAGAATATAAATATAAATTATTTTTATTATCTAATAATTTAATTTATTAAAATTAATTTTTATTATCAAATTTTGCATAAATAACTAACACATAAATGATTAATTTTAAGAAAATAAAATTATATTAAATAATCTAAATTTGTTAAAATTAATTTAGTTTAATTTTAATAATCTAATAGTAATAGTTTTAATTTATAATAACTAATTTCTACAATAAAATTATATAAAGAAAAACATTATTTATGATTATTTTCAAAAATATGAGGTATTTATTAAAATTATAAAATATATTATATTATTAGTATATGATTTAACTTTTTTAAACTTACATTATAAAAATCAAGTAAAGTAAATTAATGAAGCATATTTTTAACTTATATTATATAAGAGAATGAGAATGAATAAAATAATGATTTTTCCATTCTTTTTAAATTTATTAAAATTATTTTTAATTTTATTTTAATGACCTAATAATAATAATTTTAATATATAACAACTAATTTCATAATTTTATTTAAAAATCAAATACAAATACCAATTATTTTTATTATATAATAGTTTAATTCATTGAAATTAATTTTTATTATCCAATTTTATTAAATTTTATTTTATTTTATTTTAATAATATGATGGTAATAGTTTTAATTTATAACAACTAAATTTTTATAACAAAATTATATAAAGGAAAATATTATTTATGATTTTTTAAATATATGATATATTTATTAAAGTTATAAAATATCTATTAATATCAATTTAACATTTTCAAATTCATACTATAAAAAGCTAAATGAATTATATTAATGTATCATACCTCTCTTTGATTTTTAACTAGTATTATAAGAAAGAAAAGGAATAATTAAAATAATGATTTTATCATTCATTCTGAATTTATTGAAACTAATTTTATTTTTATTTCAATTATCCAATAATAATAATTTTAATTTATAGCAACTAATTTTTATCTAAAAATTCTATACAAAATTAAATATAAATACAAATCATTTTTATCATCTAATTATTTTATTCATTAAGATTAATTATTATTATTATTATTTTATATAAAAAATCAACACATAAATTATTAGTTTTAAGAAAATAGAAATTTATTAAAAAATTTAAATTTTTAAAAATTATTTTATTTTTATTTTAATCATATAATAGTAATAGTTGTAGTTTATAACAACTAATTTTTATTATAAAATATATAAAAAATATTATTTATAATTTTTAAAAAATGTGAAGTCTTTATTAAAGTTATAAAAATATCTCACATATTATTAACATATGACTTAATTTTTTCAAACTTGTACTACAAAAGTCAAATGACTTAGATTAATGGAATACACTTTTAAAATAAAATTTTGAATGATATATATAACTAAAATTTTGAAAAGATATAATTTTTATTATAAAAGTGATATGTGTAATAATATAATTTTGTGAGAGATAACATTATGCCTTATAATATAAATTTAAATGATATGTATAATAATAAAATGATGTATTATAATAGAATTTTATTAAGACTAAAATTATATAATACAATGAAATTTTTAATAATATATAATAATAATACTAATAATAATAATAATAATAATAATAATAATATTTTATCAAAATTAAAAATATTAAAAAATATTATATAAAATGATTTAAATAATAAATCAAATAATTAATATTAATATATAATGCATGTGACGTAACTTTAGTGATATTAAAAAATGAGAATGATAGTGTTAAGTATAACTAAACAAGTATAGATGCTTATTAAAACTAGCATGAATTTTTTGCATTTCAAATATAATAATGAAAACAATATGATTTCTTAAATCTAAATTTATATCATGTATATATGTAAAATTGTAAAAACATTGCATATATATATATATATATATATATATATATATATATATATATATATAGATAAATGCTATATGTATATATTTGAAGTTCTTACTTTTATGTTGTTGTAAGGTTTTTGATGACAAGGGTATTATACATTCAAAAGATTTGCTTGATTGTATATCTCTTTCTTCGATTTTTATGGTATAATCAGTTTTTAAAATATTTAATTTTGAAGTTTTATAAATTTATTCTTTATCAATTTGGGGTATGTCCCAATCATCATTAGTTTTTTTTAAAATCTTCTAAGATTACTTCATTTCTATTAATGATTTTTTAATTTCTAAATTTTATGATCTATTAGATCTAGTAGTGTTAGTAGCTTTACATAAAAAAGATTCAAATGTAAAAACTTTTAGTAATTATTCAAAACATAATTATTAACTTTTGTAAGTGACCATCAACTAAAATGCCTACCAATGGCTAAACGAGGCTTAATGTGTCTGAAAATTATTTAGGTTTAACTATTTTTTTATCTCTTACCTAGAGTTTTTATCATGAAATTTTTTGTTGGACCTTGGGGATCCCTAATCTTAATTTTGATGTTAATAAACAATGTTTATAGAAAGATTGTTAAAGTTTTGAATGATTTTGGGCTTGGTATGGGCATACGGGTAAGGTATAGGCATACCATTTGGTTTCCTAAGCTGTACGGGCATACAAAGAGCCCATACAGGGTGGGAAATTTGGCAGAAGGTTTGGTACGGGCGTACCACTTAGTGGTAAAGCCATACGGATGCTACTGACTCATTTTGGGGTCATTTTTAGGGTACCTTATGGGGTACATGAACACGTACAGTCATACGGGTCAAAATACATATTTTCAACATTTTTTTAAAACATTGTAAAATAGCTCTTTTTTGTATTGATTGCATCTCCAACAGTCATATAAGCTTGGAATAGCTTATATAAGTGTAGATTATCCTTATTAAAGGAAGGAAATCAATCTACAATCATTAATTTCTTTGTTAAATACATTTTTGTGTGTTTTACGTATTTCTTGATTTCTTGAGTTGTAAATCCTTTTGAAAATGCTTTCTGGGTTTCCAATCCTTGTTATTTTTCTCTTGGGTTATGATTTAAGAGATAGGAAGGGATTATGATTAAATGAGGTTTAGTGTGAGCCTTGAGAAAATACTAGGGATTGAATTCTTAAGAGAAGAATTCATTATTGTATTTGTGAAGTATTTAGTGAAAACCTAAGTTGTTTACTTGGGTAAGTGGATGTAGGCATTTGTTGGCCAAACCATTATAAATTTCTTGTATTCCATTTTATCTTCTCTATAATTCTTGTATTGCCTCCTTACTTAGGATTTCAATTGGTATCAAAGATTGGGCTCTATCTTTCAAGAATTAACATTCTTCGAGTTAAGATCAAATTGTAACATATTATCTAAAGAGTCAATCTTACACACAACCTCCTTTCTTTAATGGTATAGATTACTTTTATTGGAAACATCGAATGGAGATATTTTTGTAGAGTGATGGAGTTGAATTGTGGAACTTCATTGAAAATCATTATAGTCCTCCTTCAACTATCATTAAAAGTATTTCCACATTGAAGCCTAGGGATAAGTGGAATAGTAAAGAGAAGAAGGCTAATGCTATGAGTAAAAAGGCTATGAATATATTGTATTGTGCCATTAGTAGAGAAGAGTATGGAAGAGTGTCTCATTGGATGACCTTCAAATAAATTTATGATGCTTTGGAAATATGTTATGAGGGTACAAATCAAGTGAAGACCAAGAAGCTTTAACTTTTGACTCATAAATATGAGTTGTTCACTATAAGGCAAAATGAGAGTGTATCGGAGATGTACAATAGGCTCATAGTGATTATCAATGGTCTAATGAAGCTTAGGAAGATTTATGCTAGAGAAGATATCAATAATTAGATTCTTACAGTTCTTCCAAAGAAGAATTAGGAAGTAAGGGTGATTATGATTGAGGAAATAAATGATCTATCAATGCTTTCTACCGATATGCTTCTAGGAAAGCTTCTTACTTATGAGATCACATTAAGGCAAGGTGTTAGAAGAGGAAAAGAAGAATCTATAAGTAAAGGACATGTGAAGAGTGCATGTTCTAGATTAAGGAAACTCTCCAAGCCATCCAAGAAAAAAGCATTCAAAGCCATTTAAGATGATGAGAGCGAATTGGATGATGAAATCTTAAGTAGAGAGCATGTTTCTAGATTATGCTTCATGGAAATGGAGGATGAAGAAGCTCTTAATAAGGTAAGCACTTCTAACCAATCTCTTAATAATGAGTTTGATGATGAGGAAAGTGTTTTATAAGAACTTCTTATCAAATGTGAGCAATTGGCTAACGAAAACAAAGTTTTTAAATCTAAAAACTTAACTTTGATAAATGAGATTGATTACTTAAAAATGGAAGTAAATGCTTTATGTTTATCTAAAAGAGAGTTTCAAAAATCATTTAAAAATGTTTCAAATATTTCAATGTTAAATGAATCCTTGGAAAAAGAAATTAAGATTTTTGTTTGAAAAATGAGAATTTGAAAAGTGAAAATGAGCTTTTAAAAGAAAACCTTTCAAAATTTGAAAAAGGCGGCATCAATATTGATAGTATTCTTGCATGCTAAAAGCTTAAATTTGATAGGAAATGTATTGGTTATGATAAAAACATTCCTTCTTCATCAAAAGACTCCAAATTTCTCAAAGCTACTTCTATTGAGAAGGTTACCAAGAGAAATGAAAGTAAAAGAGTTGAAAACTCCAATATTAAGAGGTTTAAGACCTCAATTAGAAGTCAATTGTATAAGAATTGCAATTGTGGGGTAAAACATTTCAATGCAAAGCTTAAAAATGTATGTTTGCATTCAAATATCAAAATTGGAAATTACATGAAAAATGAACAAAGGAAACTTCATTTTCATAGACCAAGAAGTTGGAAGTCTAAACCCTTCCTTGGTCATTATCATTATTGTAGCAAGTTTGGTCATTCTAATTATAAATGTTTTATAAGGTTAAGTCACTTTTGATATATTTTAAATGACTCATATGAAGCTAACCCCTATAGACTCAAATGCATTTGGGTACTAAAAGTTAAATGAAGTTATTTTGTAGGTTTGCTTGAAGTTCACAAGATGAGATTGGATAGATATTCAAGCAACAATATGAATTCTCTTTTACATTGGTCAATTGAAAAATGAGGCCATGCAACTACTTAGGGGCAGTTTTAAAGCTTTACATTTTTATGATATTATTATTATATGTATTGATATTATGAATGTTGACGTTTTTTTATTTTGAAATGTGAATTTTGAACATATGCTTAAAGACATACTTCAATGATTGATTTTAGCTTATTTTCTTTTTGATGTAGCCAAAGGGGAGAAGTATGGTGAAAATGGATTTGTAAAAATAGATTTATATGCATTTTGAAAATAATTTGCATTAAGTATGAATTGCAATGGTGCAATTTGTTAGAGGGAGTTAACTTTGATTAAAAAGCATTTGGGGTTTGTCAACATCAAAAAGAGGAAGATTATTAGACCTTGGGGGTCCTTAATCTTAGTTTTGATGTTAACAAACAATATTTATAGGAAGATTGTTGAAGTTTTAAATGATTTTAAGCTTGATATGGGTGTACGAGATAGGGTACAGATGTACCATTTAGTTTACTGGGCTATACGGATGTACAAAGAGGCCGTACAGGGTGGAAAATTTGGCAGAAGGTTTGGTATGAGCGTACCACTTAGTGGTACAGCCGTACGGATGCTGCTGACTCATTTTGGGTCATTTTTAGGGTGTTGTACATGGGTATATAAACATGTACGGCTGTATGGGCCAAAATACATATTTTCAGCATTTTTTAAAGCATTGTAAAACAGCTCTTTTTTACATTAATTGCATCCCCAACGGTCATATAAGCTTGGAATAGCTTATATAAGTGTAGATTAACCTTATTAAAGGTAAGAAATCAATCTACAATCATCAATTTCTTTGTTAAATACATTTTTGTATGTTTTATGTATTTTTTGATTTCTTGAGTTGTAAATCCTTTGAAAATGGTTTCTAGGTTTCTAATCCTTGTTGTTTTTCTCTTGGGTTATGATTTGAGAGACAGGAAGAGATTGTGATTGAGTGAGGTTTAGTGTGAGCCTTGAGAAAACACTAGGGATTGAATTATTGATTCATTATTGTATTTATGAAGTATTTAGTGGAAACCTAAGTTGTTTACTTGGGTAAGTAGATGTAGGCATTTGTTGACCGAACCACTATAAATTTCTTGTGTTCCATTTTCTCCTCTCTATAATTCTTGTGTTGCCTCTTTACTTGGGATTTCATCGTTTATATACATCTATTACCACCACTAAAATCATTAACTCTTTTTTTTACTTATAAATCACTACTACTATCAAAATCATCAAATATATGTTTCTTATAATTATCTCTTATACATATTAAAATTTCTATATCCACATAATCATCAGGCCTTGATACCAAGAAAGTCATCCATAAGAAAAGAATGAAGAAACATAGATAAAACGGATGCCAAAAATAAACAATGAAATAAAATATAAATGCACAATATAAGATAATATAAAATGAAATAAAAATAAGCATTACATTAATGTATAAATAATTAAACTATAAATTATAAATATTAAATGGTAGAACTAGCTACTTCAATATATGTATAGATTGGTCTCTTTGTTACATCTTCAATCGAGAATCATATAGTAATCATCCAGATTTAGACAATGCTGTAAGATCCAACTTTGATCATTCCAATAGAAAACATATAGATTTATAAAAAGATACTTTTATTAATACAAATGTAAACTTGTTACAATTCTTTAAAGAAAATAATAAAGCTAAAAATGGGAGAAAGAAGAAGGTGTTAGGTATACTTACAAAAGATTTTACAAATTAAAAGGATGGAAGAGGGTACGCTTAAAAAGAGTGGAGTAGTCTTGAAGGAGAGAGGTTAGAGGATAGGAGAATAGATGTGTGTAAAATTTAATATGTATCTAAGAGAGGAGAGGAGGCTCCCTTTTATAGAGGTTGTTGGAATTTTTACTATAGAGTGAATAATGCTCCATCAAGAATCTTCATTGTAGATGAATAATGTTTTATCAAAATATTTATATTAAGGATCTTTATTGTAGATAAATGGTAACTTATCAAAAATACAAAAATTATTGTTCTTTTTCTTTTTCTTTTTCTTTTTTGTTTATTTTTTCTTTTCCCTTCTTTATTTTTTCTTTTTCTTTTTCTTACTTTTTCTTTCTATTTTTTTATCTTGTCTTTTTTCTTTTTTTAATTTTTCTTTCTCTTTTATTTTTCTCTTTTTATTTTTTATTTTTTACCTTTGTTGATGATAATATCTCATGACAATCATATCCATTATTGGGAAATAATCTATGTCAAAGTCATTTGTTTCTGCTGTTGAGGTTGATATAGATGATGAATCTAAAGAAGTTATAGATGAATTCTTCCTTCTTTGAGATTGGACTGTACTATTGAGGCTAGACGGTCCAAAAGAACTCAGCTTTATTATCTTTGAAGTTGAGGGGATTGATTCTGTGACTTGTTAACATATAATTTTATAATCTTCTACAGATTGAGTTGCTGCTAAGAGGCCTTGACAATGAGCCTTTTAAGCTCCAGAAGTACTATTAATTATTAGTGTTGAGACTTTATTCTTGTTGGTGAGCTAGTTTTTTACAGTATAGTCAAAGGTGTAATTTTTGAAGTCATTCCACCATTTTACTTTATAAAATGTAATGATATAGTTAAAATTAAGGTAGATACTACATCTTAGATTGTGTTATTATGTTTATCTAATATAGGGGTTCCATCTTCATATGTTTTTATTACGTTTAAGATTTCTAAATGTTGATTTTATCTTAAATGATTATCTCACCGACCTATTAATTATCCAATAAAACCTGCTATTATTAACTCTGCTATAGTTCTATCTAAGGTACTAGTTTGAGTCCTATAAGCATTAGCAACCATAGTCATCTATTGTAGAAAGCTAAGTATATTGTATTCATAAAGGTTATCTATATTTCATTCATAAACTAAAGAGGCATTATACTTATATTATAATAAAATGTTTGGTCTATCTGCTATACTAAGATCTGGTGCTGAAATTATTTATTGGTTATGGGTTACACGACTTATTTATGAATCTAATGTTTTACTAAATGCTTTTAAATCCTTAGTTTTAGGTGAAGAATTTTCATTTGATTTTGAGGTTATATCTTGTGATACTACATTAATTATTTTAAATGTAGACTTTATGTTTTTAAGTTATTCTTTAATAGCTTTAGCAAAGTTAGAATCTTGTTTTACTTCCTTTTGACGAGATGTGGAGACTTGGTAAGGTTTGATCATGTGAGTTTTTAGTTTTTTCTCCATAGGATTTTCTTTTGATCTTACCTCTTTACTTATAATAGATTTTTCTATCCTAGTTAATTGTTTTCCTCTACTATAAAGATGAACATTACAAAAATTATTTATTCTAAAATTTTTTTGTGGATCATCCTCATTAATCACTTTAAATGATACTAATTTTATCTCATACTCTCCAAAATGAAAAGAACAATTTATTTTAGGCGGGTGTTTACTTTGAACTACTTTATCTTCTTTATTCCATTATGTTTCCTTGTTCCTAATAATTATTAGATTTATATTTTTGATATAGATTTATTTATACCATCTAAAAAACTTAATTTTTATTTGATTATCTTTCACAAACATAATATATTCTTCTTTTAGTTTGCTAAGATCATTTTCTTTGCTAGTTTTTACTAACTTTTCTAGGTTTCTTTCTCTATTATTTCATTATAGAACTCTTTTTCATTAAAAATAAATTCTTTAATTATAACATTTACTTCTCTATCTTGGTTAATATTTATCATATTTTCAATTATAGTGGAAGCGGTAGGTGATCCAGCTGATGAAGGTGTTTGTTGATTATATTAATCTAATATAGGGTTTGGATCTAAAGGACCTAAATTATCATATAAAGAATATGACATAGTTGAACAATAATATATATTTTTTAAGTTATGGCTTGATTTTGGTATATTTGAAGTGGAATACCTAGGTTTGACTATTGGTTTTGGCTCATTATAAGAAGTATAAATTACTGATGGTAATTATGAGACTCTTCGTATGTCTATAGTTCAATTAGATAATAATGTATTAGAACATCTTGAACTTATACTATGTCTAGTAAATTTTGATTTTACTTTTCAAACATCTTATTACTATATTCTGCTTAGGTTTATGTTTGGTTTTGTTTTTTCAGGTTCTAGAAGGGGGACTACTCCTTCAAGGATCCATTCTTTAGGCAACGAGATATCCTTCCATTATATAGTCCTACAGATAACTATGTTAACTTTACTAAGATCTATTTGTAAAAATTTTATTTCTCCAAATTTAGGTTGTATTTTATACTTTGTAAAAAAAAAAAACCATAGCTTTGTATTGTATTTTATATATTAATGTTATGGGAATTAATTCTTCTAACATTTTATAATTATGAGTTTTTATTTCTAATACTATGCTTTTTAATATATTTGCATCATTTAGTGATATAGTTATATTACAATGCACATCAAAAGAAATTGAACTTTCATTAAGACTAATTTCAACTGACCTTAGTAGAGAATCTTGAAAATTTACAAATCTAACATCTCTAATAACTGCTAATATACTAGTATTTAGACTCAATAGTTTAAGGTTTTATACCAATTTGTATAAGTCCTATATGTATATATTTAAAGTATATAAAAAATGAAATTAGTGAAAAATTAACTACAGCTAATAAATCTAAACTATAAATTATAGGTAAAATTGAAGCTTCTATTATAAATAATAACTTAGCATTAAAAATTGTATTCATATTAATAAAAAAAATATACATTATATGGTTGTCACACCTCCAAGTGGAGACATGTCCCGTAATGAAACCTTGAAACCCCTCCGTCGAGCTCCAAAATTTCATTACAAGGGAAAGTAATTACTAATCATTTATTATCACAATTATATCAAACATGCTACCAATTTTTTTTTCACAAAATGTACTTCTGATAATCACATTAAACGATAAGGCACAACACTAAAGCGTCTGTTACACACAACGAGTTACAAACACAACGAAGGTTATAGTTATGCCCATTGGCATCAGCAAGTAGTCGTAGTTAAAGCGACGCAACCTAATGTTACTGCCAAACATGAAAAGAGCATAAGCAATATATACAATGCCTGCAGGAGTCCACCTAACTAAGTCCCAGTATGGCAACCCTCGCAAGAATCGTCGAAGTCGTGTACCGCACTGCCGACAACTAACGCTAACCCCGTCTAGCTTCTGAT
>CANYBF010344068.1:0-20012 GCA_948192965.1 Dalechampia spathulata
ATATATATATATATATATATATATATATATATGATCAGACTGGCAGCCATATCCAGCCTTTCTTTTACCTCATTTTCACACTGCAGGCACCTCCATTGTTGTTGCTGCTGCTGCTAACAATCATAGTCTTTATTATGGGGAAATCTTCTAGTTCGGATAGAAATGGACTCAAGAAAGGTCCTTGGACCGCTGAGGAAGATCAGATTCTGATTGATTACATTCAGAAACATGGTCAGGGTCGATGGCGTCTCCTTCCAAAGAATGCAGGTATGTTTTCCATACCTATATATCTTCCATTTCCACCTTATTTCCATTTAAATTATCAAAAATCTTGAGTGATTAAAATAAAATCTTGAATTCAAAATTTGATAAATATATATATTTTAAATACTAGCTAGTAGTAGAAATAACCTGAAAACCTCATTCTTCAAAATTTTCAATATGATAGAACTAAAGTTGATGAAGTTTAATGGCTGGAATTCTCCTTTTTTTTTTTTTTTTCCTCGTGTTCATGTACGAATAAACAGGACTTAGAAGATGTGGGAAGAGTTGCAGGCTACGTTGGACGAATTACTTAAGACCAGATATTAAAAGAGGCAAGTTTTCTTCGGAGGAAGAAGAGACTATAATCCAAATGCATAGTGTGCTGGGGAACAAGTGAGTGCCATTTTTACTTTTTAAAAAACTTTTCTTTACTAATATTATTCCTTCCTTGCTGCCTAAACCTTCTTTTTAATATTTGATTTTGGGTTAATCTTCTTTTTCTCTAAACGTGGATTCTTATTGGGTTTGAATTTGAGAAGAATATGAAGATCTAGAGTAGATTTTTTTCAAACTTTGATTCCATTTGTTGCCCAATCAATCGATTACCCACCTCTTACACCACCCAATATTAGTTTATTCATGAATTACCATAGAATTACGCAAGTGCAACAAAATATATATATAAAAAAAGTAACTTATTCATAGAATATTTTTATAGGTAGAGATAGATAATATAAATTATGATATATTATTATTAATAGATTTATAATATTATATAATATAATGTATTTATGTTAAAATTGATTTTTATATTATATGAGTATTATCAGAATCTAACGTTTCTTCTGTTTGCACTCGGGTTTAGGTGGTCAGCCATTGCTACTCGATTGCCCGGAAGAACAGATAATGAGATCAAAAACTACTGGAACACTCACATAAGGAAGAAACTGTTCAGGATGGGAATTGACCCAGTAACTCATAAGCCAAGATTAGATCTTCTTCAACTCTACTCACTTGTCAACTCATCTCAGATTACTTTGCCAAGTAACTTGCTAGGAATAATCGGGTCCAATATGTTAAACCTTAGCCAGCTAAATCTGGCTGCTAATTCTCTCTTCACGCCATCTCAATCCAATATCATGCAGTTTCCGAACCAAATTCAGTCACTAAACGAAACCCAGTACATGCAAAGTGCCCAGATGGTGACGAACTGCAGCAGCCAAAACGCATGGCAAACTGGCGGAAAATCATATTTCATGGGAGAGAATTTAGCATCAAATTGTGGGTTATACGAAGAAGATGATGAGATGAGTAATATGAAAACTAGTTCATTTGAAAGTTTATCCAATTACGTGGGTGGTGGTCTGAACTCACTGATGTCCACACCATCTTGTACCGCAACTCCATTGCAGTCATCTTCAACGACTAACTATGTCAATGGCTGCATCGAAGACGAAAGAGATAGTTACTGTAGCAATAATTTGTTGATGTTTGACCTTCCAAATAGCTTAGACGTTAATGGGCTTATGTGATACAGTTCATTTCAAGTCTCTGAGGAATTTGTTAATGTTCTTGATTTTATTTTTTTTTAATAATTTCTAATTCTGTGATATTTTTGTTTGGATTTTGTGGAAAATTTTCAATCATATGGCAGATTAAGATTGAATTTCGTTTCTCTTCACTTGCCGTGTTCTTACTATTTATTCCATATTTATTTTTGATATAAATTTATAAAAATAATTAAATTATAATTAACGTCTCTATTCATAGAATATAAGATGATACCAAACCTATTTTTAGCATAATAATTATACTTATATTTTAATTCCAAATTACTTTATAAAGCAAATAGTTCACGAAATTCGATCATTAAATATTTACCTTTTTTAATTTTGGATAAATAAAAAAATAACTTTTTGGAATGAATGAAATTAAAAATTAATAGATAATTATAATGTTAGTTTTAAGAATAAATTAGCGTTAATTTTATCCATTTATTAATATTAAGGAGTATTTATTAATATAAAAGTAATGTGGGGTTAGCTTCTCCCCCACTTCACCCTTCGGAGGACAGCATGTGGGAAAAATATAAAAAATAAATAAATAAAAAAAAGAAAGACAAGACGACATTTCCCATTTCCCACGCTTTACTCTCTGCTGAAAAACCTCCGTCCCTTTCCAACCAAATCATTTCCAAAAACCCTCGAAAAAGAATACAAGAAAACCAAAATGAATCCCAATCAACAGCAAAACCCGATCGATCCCGACCATCCGCAGCTTCCCTCCATCAAGATCCACCACTCCTCCTCTTCCGCTCACCACGCCGCCACTCCCACCCCTACCGCCGGCGCTCGTCGCAAGATCGGCGTCGCTGTCGATCTCTCCGACGAGAGCGCCTATGCAGTCCGTTGGGCTGTCCATCACTATATCCGCCCTGGCGATGCTGTTATTCTCCTCCACGTCAGCCCCACTTCTGTACTTTTCGGTGCTGACTGGGGTCCACTTCCCCTCTCCTCCGCCCAGACGCACAATAAAGACAATAATACCCCTAATCCAAACAAAGATGATAAAAACGACAGCTCCGAGAATGATAGTAATTCATTAAAACAACAGCAGATTGAGGATGATTTCGACGCGTTTACGGCGACAAAAGCAGGGGAGATTGCAAAACCGCTAAAAGAAGCACAAATACCGTACAAGATACACATAGTGAAAGATCATGATATGAAGGAGAGATTATGTTTGGAAGTTGAGAGATTGGGATTGAGTGCTGTTATTATGGGAAGTAGAGGATTTGGTGCTGTTAAGAAAGTGAGTGATGGCAAGCTAGGCAGTGTTAGTGATTATTGTGTTCACCACTGTGTTTGTCCTGTCGTCGTCGTTCGTTATCCCGATGATAATAATAACAGCACTAATAACAATGATAATGATCTTAAAAACAATGTTGCTGTTACCGGTGGAGAAGCTGTGATTAATGTTCCTGTCGAGGATGATGACGAATTAGCTGATGCTGGACGCAAAGGTTAGCTTATATGTTTGCCAGTATCAAGAATTCTTTGTACTTTATAAAGAGATGACTACATTGTTGAATCTGTGCTCTATAACTAGCTAAAAGAATAATTTTACTTGAAAACACTGAATTTCAAATAACTACGGCATTTGATTGACATGATCGTCGTGTGTTTAGATCTTGTGTGTGTGTGTGTGTGTGTGTTGGGTTGATTTTCTATTGATTTCACTTGTAGTTGAAATGTGTATCAAATAAGGAGTTATTCATGCTGTCTGGAGAATAGGCCGAAGAAGTACTTATTATATATTTCTTAAGTTTTGAGGAGTGCTCCTTATTCAGAACGTCATTCACTTTGTTATTTGATCGAAAATCCTCTCTTAATAGATAGTTCATTGCCATGACCTTGATTGTTCTTTAGTTCGATGATTCATGATTATGATCAAGGGCGTGATTCCTTTTACTATGAAGTTCTGTTAATTAACCTCCTGACTGGGATTTGGTTCTGTGAGTCAAACTATGTATCTATTAAGCTTCTCATGGCTATGGTTTTCTTCATGCAACCCGTGGCCTTTTCCTTACCTTCCTTTGTCTTTATTTTCACTTTGTATTGTAAGACACTTTGGGATTCAACACATGTCCAAATATGAACCAAAAGCTTGCAAAACAACACAGTATGTGAAAAATGTTAATTTATTCTGTTAGACCTCAAACTTACTTGGAAACTCAAGGTTCAATGAGTCTATTGGTGATAAAGTGAAGTGGCTTCCATTGAATGATTTGAAGGAAGGTAAGTTGAGATTGTTTAATCATCTAATTATATATCTGGTGATGTCTGGTGAAATGTCTTGATCAGATGGAGTGAAGGTTGGTATGGTTGTGCCAATATGTATTCTTTGTTTAGCGCACATATTTCGAGTATTTTGTTTCATTCCTTCTAGGAGGATGGGGGATGTGAAGAGGATGGGGGATGTGAAGAGGATGCTGGCTGTAGAACAGAAGCCAGTATAAATGAAGTGGATGAGTGCCATTGGAGTTTCATGGAGTGAAGAATGGTGAAGTTAGGCCTAAACTAAAATGATAAGTGTACTTCAAAAGAAATTTATTAGCTATATCTTCATCAGAAGATGCAAACTCAAATCGCTTGAAGTTGAAACAAAGAATCTATAGAAATGATCCCATTCAATCTGAGATTAAGGCTTAGTTAAGGTGAGTTGAGTAGGGTTTGATTTGGGATTTCTAGATATGTGCCTCTGAGTTTCTTAAATTCTTAGTATGTTTTCTGCAATGCATATGCTATGTGATGAAACAAATTCAATTTTGCTTGGACTGTGATTGCCTGTTCACTGTTATTGTTGTCCCTCACTAGTGTCCCTTTCTAATTCATTTTTTTTGCTTTTCTGTGAAATTTGCTTTGATCACGCTCATGTTGGGACATGGTTTTTAAAATTAAATCAAATCACGATTGTCTATTGTTGCATGCTAAAACACATTTTTGCTTTCTTTCCTGGCAGATGCATAATATGAAGTTAAAAGTCATAGCTGACTCCTCTTCATAGCAGGTATGTGCTAGGTTCTAGCAATATCTAATTTTGCTTTTCCACTCGTCTGCATAACAGTACTCTTCGGTTCATGACTGGATAATGGGAGCATTATCTTGTTCCAAACATGTCTTTTGAATGAATATTTTCTCGCATGCATTCAGCGCATATGCATCAAATGGCTTCTGCAATTTCTCATCTATGCCCTAGCATTATTGCTCCTGTCATGTAGATGCGGTTACGTGATTTATGTGGTTGAGGTGTCTTTATATGTGGTTTATGTAGGGGTCATTTGCTATTGGCAGAGATCAGGCGGACGCAGTAGGAGATGACTGTTTATTTTCGCAGTGTTTTCAGAAATGGTAGTTTGTAGAATGCGCACATTTTCCCACTCTGTTGTTAAAAATTTCACATATATGAAATTTCAGAGTTACTTGTGATGATAATATTAGTATGGCCGATGAACGTGAGGTTTCCAAATGATGCTAGGCCATCTATAAGGATGTTATGAATAAATTGTGACGTGCACTTTTTTTGTTGAATATTTCCAATTTACCTGGTTTCTGTAATCTTTAGGATTTTATCAACCCTAACGCACTCGCTTATAGGATTATCTGGCCTTCTCGGTTATGTATCCAAGTAAAATTCTTCTCTAGACCAGCAAAGATATGGTTAACCTGCCACTCGAACCCGTATGGAGCCAGTGATAGTAGGGTCAAATCCAAGTCATTTAAAACCAGTCAATATATTGTTTTGGTTAAATTAATTGTTCAAAAACGAAATATAATTGAAAATAAACAGGATGGGTATAATTTGATTAACCCATTGCAGTCTCAGTTAATCATATCACAAGTTTTGTTCAGTTAACTGATCGAATTGTTCTATCCAAAACTGACTGGATTGTTCATACCGATAGTGAAAACGGAATTAAATTCTGCCGATAGGGGACTGTTCCCAAGAAATCTTCCGTAATTTTTATCATTCCCAATCTTGATTTGGATATAGTTAAAACGAAAAACAAATAATATTGTTTTTTATCAAATAATTCCTGCTCATATCCTTTATTCATGGAATTTATTTATTTATTTATTTATGTTTTTAAAAAAAAAGTTACAGCAACCATAATGCCAAGTATCTTTATAATAAAATAGCAAATTATTAATATTTTAAATTTATAACAATACCAATACATCACTTAAGCGAAATTATATTAATTATAAATAAATATGATTTATAATATGAATATTTAATATAGTTTATTTATTTTATACTAATTTAATTTAATTCTATGTAATCTATATTTTACATTTATAACATAAATACATATAACATTAATTATTATTTCCTAAATTTTTTAAATAATATTATAATAATTTAAAATTATATATATACATATATATATATATATATATGTATATGTATATTAGGTGAAAATGAATATTTATGTATGAAATTCGAAATATTTAAACATAATTATTTTAAAGGAAAGGAAGTCATAGCGATCCCCTGACGACGCTTGATGTAATTCACCAAATAAAATATTACAGAAATCCATATTACTTGAGGTATTTTCACCCAGTGCGCTCTCTCTCCTTCGTCGACGACAATTCGCAACCGGTGAGCTGCCGTCGCCAACGTCCATAACGAGTAAAGAAATTCAATTAATTAAGATTTCAGTTCTTTTCCTTCTCATCGTTCGCATAATCGATTATTTGTGTTTGTTTTTGAAGTAAAGATCAAAGAAAGAACTTGTGATTATATATTCCGTCAGAAAGGTGATTCACGATCTTTTCTTTTCTTTCCTTTATCAGTAAGTGTTTATTTTTATTGATATTTGTTTATTTATTTTAGTGCCTTAATTTATTTCCGTAGTATCATAAATTGGCATTCTAGTTTTCGCTTTATTGTTTGCTTGTTATGCATCATTTCCGGTCAACTCATATAAACTGTTTGTTCTTTCTGTTCTTTGTATTTTAACCCTTCTGCAATTTCTGTTTGTGATTTTTTTTTTTGTTTGAGTCGGTTTGTGATATGTAGGAACTTAATTGATCTCGAGTATTTAGTTTATCATTGAATTTATGGATTTAATTTGGTTTATTTTAGTGGGTTTTGATCATATAATAAGATTTCCTGATTGTTAATAACTCCATTTAATTGTTTTCATAGTGCATCATTTGGGCTCCAAACTTCATTGAGCTTAGGAATTACAGAGAAGAGTATGAGGAGTAACAGTGGAATTAACTATGATTTTTTAAAAAGTAAACAAGAATGGGAGGAAGGAAAGTGATAGCCTTCATCAATAGCGATATCAAAGCTGTCATTTTGAGAAGCGATCATGTCTTTAACATCCATCTGAATATGTGCATTATTGATCTCTTTTATCCTGGAAACTAAAACAGGAACAATGGATTTCATATGATAATGTTACAATTGAACACAATAGGATTTTTGAAATAAGGAATAAACAAATCATGATGAAACCAAACAGATTTTCTCCAGTACAAGCAATATTTTCGTAGGCCTTTGCCCCCAATCAAAGTGGGGTATCAAATTGATTGTAGAAACAATATTTGAGGTGCATAGCATAATAACAACATATTGTATGTAGCATTTTGCATATCTTCATCTCCAAGTGAATGAATGGTACAGATTTCTAAATCTATTATTCTTTCTTCTCTAACAGAGATGGCTGATGTAAGTGTCTCTAATATCAAGAAATGGATAGTGTTATATCCAGTTTATATGAACTCCAAAAAGACCATTGCTGAGGGAAGGCGAATTTGCACCACCAAAGCTTGTGAAAATCCTACTTGTGTTGAGATTGGTGATTGTTGCAGCCATCTCAAACTTCCTTTTGCCATAGAGGTGATTTTTTTTTTTTTTGGTGTAGCAGCCATATTTTGATTCATCCTCTTTTTCCAGGTAACTGGAGGATGAACCCTTTTCATATGATGGTCTATATTTTTGTTGCTTCAACTCTATTAACCACTTGTTACTCATGATTTTGTGTTTTAGATTGATAAAGCATATCCACGTGATTTCATGCAAGTTGGTAGGGTGAGAGTACTGCTTAAAAGGGAAGATGGGACTTTGTGTAATCCAGCTATCTCTACCAGTAAGCATACTTTTGCTAATTTTTGTTATTCTGAAGATTTTAAACATGAATATTCAGCATTTAACTCACCAGAATTTTATAATGAGTGTCATTGTGCTTTTTATCTTCTAGATAATTTAACAGTAATTGGTTATCCGAAATATGTAGTTAGGGTGTGGTGTATATGCCCGGGTATTGTGGTTGTCTCCCGTATTTGTATGTTACAGCTTTAGTTGGATGAGTGTACAGTGGCACGAGTGATTGTCTATACAAAATATCTATATTTTGGGTAAAACTGATTTCTTTTGTAAGATGGAATCTCTGCTATTTATCTTCACTTGCCTATGGTTGGAACTTGCACTATGGTAAACTGCAGGGATCGTCTCCTTTTTATTAAGTTCATTCGTGGAGAGATTTCGTTGCTCTTTTATTTGAGATAAAAAAGAAAACATTCCTACGTACAAAAGTGTGTCTTGTTTCTGAATCTCTTTCGATGATGATAAATTAATTATAAAAATGGAACTAGCATGAACAATAAAGATGTAATTTTGATGATATCCATTGTTCTAATTTGCATGCAATGTTTTTGTGTGAATTTTGGTCTTGCCTTCTGTTAAGCTTCGATTTGATAGAACATCAAACAATTCTAGAGACAAATCCAGCTGGCCTGATGTTTGTTTTTTTCACTTATGTTCCATGTACCGATGCTTTTGCTTATGTTGCAGGAAAACAGTTGATGCTCCGTGTAGCCGAGTTGGTGCCTCGACATCCTGGAAGGATGAAGAAGCAGGAGCCTGCATCCACATCAAATGCTGCAACATCCAAGTCAGGCAAAAGCGGGAAGAAGAAGAGGTAGTTGCTTCAACGTTGCAATTGCATCAGAAATGTATGTTTTTGGTAACTGACTGTATGCTTGATATGTCAAATTCTGCAAATAAAGCTGTCTTTTTGTTAGATTTTGGATATTGCTTCGTCTTTTAGCTACATTTTGACTGTTTGAATTCGATTTCATTCTTTTCTGAACGTCTTAGATTCATCTTCTTTTAAACACCAAAAAAGCAAATATGGTTTGCAAATTTAGATAAGAAGAGACTCATGTTGTTTTGGTATTTGTTGGTGGTGTGTAGGGAGGATAGATGAATTTAGGTCTGTGGATATGGTTGGTTCAGTTTGCAAACTGAAAGTTTGAACAAATGAATTAAAAATTGAACTTAGGTCTGTGCCTCTGTTTGTTGGACCTGCTTCTATCAACTTGTTATGAGTCCTGAGAACGAGAAGAATAGAATAGAAAAGAATGTTATGGAATTGTGCTCATGATGTTGCATGGTTTATTAAATGCCATGTTAGCATAAATCTATTTCGTTATGGCATTGCGGTGTTTGGTGCTCAAGAAAATATTATCACCATAATTTATCTAATTTGCATTGCTTGCTCGGTCGACTCCACCCACCAACAATAACCATTTTAAAATGTTTTTATTAGTTTTTTTTGAACGTGTATGAACTGGTCTTTGCATTATTTAAAATCAGATAAATATCAATGATACCAGGAAATGACTATATATATAAAAAGATATTATAAGTTTGTCTAACAAAAAATCACATAATTTGTGACTTCCCCCATCAAACCTACGAAAAAGGACACTCGGAAAAATGACACTTGATTGTAAACGACATGTCGCCCTCTTCGCAATCCAACAACTCAGAAATACGTCTTTATTCGAAACAACTATGAGGTGGACCAGCTTTCACTTACAAGCCACCACACGACGTCGTTGACCCCAAGAAACGTTTCTACATAATAAAAACAACAATAATTGTTTTTATTTTTTATTTAAATAAGAAAATGCAATATATATATATATATATACTCAAATTTGCTCCTTAAACTTAAGTCTAAGTCATTAAATTTAAAATTATAAATCAAAATGTAAATCATTAATCTAATTAACCACTAATTTTAATATTTTAAATAAATTTACCCAACATCTAACCATATTATCAAGTTATCATAAAAATAATTTTATAAAAACCATGAAATCATTGAAATCAATAATATTAAATTTGAGTTAACAAATCAAATATAATATAATCATCAATAATAATAAAAAAATAACTATTTAAAAATATAGATAAAAGATCTTAATTTTTAATAAAAACAATGAAATAGTATTATTTCATTTAATTGTTACAATTTGCAATATCTCACATTCTAAACCCATATTAACCATGTACTGTTTTAAGTTGATAATCAAGTTTTCAAGTAGGTTTATTTATATAAAATAACTATTATTTTTATTTAAAAAATAATTATTTATATAACATCTCAAAAAACTATCAAATATTATTATAAAATAGGAAATAGAAAATGGAAGGCCCACATGAATAGATTGAGGATGTATGAATTCCCCGCACATCAAGCAACTAAGTACTTGTTTCCTAGTCCTTCCATTAATTGCTTCATATTTTATAGTATTACACTAATTTTCCTTGTAATTATTATATTTCCTATTAATTAAACTTACCCATTTCATGTAAACTTTGTAATGTCATTAACTATTTTATTTTTTTCTTAGTAATTTTTTTGTTCTTATAACTACAAAAAATAAAAATAAAAAAATAGGGAAATAATACCCACAAGGACAAATGTCTTCTGGTCCCATATAAATAATAGCTCCAATTCATGTCTTCCCGTTGCTATCATTCCTACTTCAACATCACTTCCACATGCATAATTCCATGATAATTAAAATAAATAAAAATTCTTTTTATTATATTTATTGAAGATTAGAACAGTAGATAAGAACGATAGTATCAAAAGTGGCTACTAGTTATATATATTTATAATATAAAACCCACATAATCACTCTGTTCATATTTGTAAATTCTTGAATTAGATTTAACACCCAAATTTCCTTTCTTTTTTTTTTTTCTGTATAAATTTCTTTAATAAATTATATAATTGTAATTCTGTGCTCTCGTGCATAAATGTACGTAACGTATCTCTCCCTCTTGTTCGTTGCAATCCCGACACAAAAATTTAAAGCTTTCATGTATTCATGTCTTTCATACGGTACAGTTTTCAATAAGGCATTTGAAGTAACTTTTCTTTTCTTTTCTTTTTTTTTATAAGAATTTTTGTTTTTTTTTGTTTGAATCCTTTGTCTCCTTTACAATAATTCACCCACTTCGACTTTCATACTAAATCGATAGTATGATTCATTTATATTTATATTTTATTTGAATAATTTAACGAATTTTATTTGTTGAGATATGAAAACATGTAAGTGAATATTTTGAATGGTAACTGCAGGGAATAGTGTTGTAGTCACATTCTTCAAGTCTACGGTCACGTTATTGAGAAACAATGAAGTTAATGATTAGGTAGCTTCTCAGAAACTGCATGCTAGCATCTGAACAGCGAAACTTTACTTTCCTATCAGACAGAAAGAGAAAATGATGATAATAATAATGATAATGATAATAATAACAAAGACCCTTCATGCTCAGAAAGAAAATCAATTGCATTTTATTAGTTTAGAGGGTAATTTGATATATTTGGAGAAGATGTATACGATTAATTGAATTTTCTCTTGAAGAATGTAATAAGACAATAATGAAATTAAATTAATTGTTAGAAAAACAGTGCTAAATGTAATAAATTATTTCATACAGATACATCAATTTTCGTAACCAAGCAAATGGCATAGTGTTTTGCTTTGTTAACGAAGAAAGAAATTAAAGAAAAAGAAGAAGAAGAGGAAGAGGAAGAAGGAGGAGGAGGAGGAGGAGGAGGAAGAGGAAGAGGAAGGAGGAGGAGAAAAGTAAAAAAGCATGAAATAGTTACAGGAAGAGAATGATCATAATAATGGCGGAAACTCAGTTTCTGATGTTGCATGAAATATATATGTCGAAGGCATATATTGATTATTTTATTATACATCAAGCTGAAAATCCATCCACCACTGTCTTGGAGAAATCATCAAACCAGGACTTAGTTTAATCATAAGAATGCAGAATTCCATCTGATTAATGGCCCCATCTCCATCCAAATCACCTTCCATTAACATGCAAACAATCTCCTCGTCTCTCATGTCTTGTAAACCCAACACCACGCTGTTTCTTTTCAAGCTTTCGAACGTGATTAATCCTTTCTCGCCATCCATTAACAGGCTGAACCCGCTGCATAATTCCATGATAAAACCTTCAGCTCCTAATCTCTCCATCATTGAAGGGAAGTAGTCGTCGAATTCAACTTGTTGCTGCTGCTGTTGGTGATGATCATGGTGATGAAGATGTTGGTGCTGATGATCGACTGCCATGTTTCTGTTAAAAACCTATGGGTAAAGAATTCAGTCAGTAAGGAAGATAGAAAAAACAGTCAAGTATTGGTAACTATATGATGGAATGAAGTGGAAAGTGAAAGAACGGTGATGGAGGAGAGAAGGAAGGAAAGTGGTAAGATATATATAAGAAGAGGAAAGAAGAGGAAGACAGAATCAGTTTTTCCAGGAAAGAGTCGCCATTGAAGCCAAGCCCGACTAGGGTACAAAAGATAATTAAGGAGAAGAAAATAAAAATGCTTATGGCGAGGGTTTGAGCTTCATGTGTGTTTCGCTTTTGGCTTTTAATTATGTGCAAAGCCACTTCTTCCCGGAAGCTGCTTCGGATCTCTCACCCTTCTCCATGTGTTTTAAGGTTGTCTATTTAATCATTCCATAAATCCATTAATCATTGCTTGCTTCAATTTCTACCATGTATTGGATTCAACTCAAAGAAAAGTTCAATTATATTATGATTATGATTATTATTATTATGTATAAGGATGCAACGTAAGTGTAATTATTATGCAACCCCTTTATTCAACAAACTAACAATATCACATGCATTGACAACTAGTTCTTCAAAAGATAATTATATTAATCAATGAATTACTTTACACGATATATTAATACAAAAATAATCATTTTTTTTGAATAATTTTTGAATCCTATAAAGGTATAAAATATGAAAATCTATTTCAAGATTGAATTTGAAAATATACGTATTATTGAAATGTTGACTTTGATGGAACAAAAACCAAACATGTGCATCATACATGGAGATGGGGTCATGGCAAAACCGTCAAGTGTATATCCATGGAAAACGATCCACGTAAAATTCCAAATCTTAGGCAAGTACTAGACCTCTAGCAAGACACTAGCTACCACTTTTTCCCCTTTTTCTTTGCTTTCCTTTCCTTTTTTTTTTTTTTTGTAATTCAGGTGTCGATGCTTACGTTCCCCTAATCTTGGACCTATGACCCAACCCCTAAGGACCATAGGTGGGTAAATCTGGGTCTGATCTCAGTCAACAAGTGCGAGTATTGGCTCCCGGCGCAAAGTCCAGCAAGGTTTACAAACCTTGTTGCTCCTCCCTTCCCCCTAGGGACTTACAAATCAAATTACTCCCCCCACCACTCAAACCCGCAACCTAGTACTATCCGTTCTAAGTCTTTACCGTTGAACTATCCCGTGGGGGTACTTTTTCCCCTTTTTCTTTGCTTTGCTTTGCTTTGCTTTCCTTTACTTTTTCTGAATAGTTACTTCTTCCATAAAGGTTTTGTTGAATAGTACTTTTGTTGAAAAATAAAAGTTAACGAAATAAAATAGAAATTAAGTGTAGGGATGGGATTGGATAGAGTAATGTGGGTCTCTTTATTCATGCCTTCTATTGTCATCTTGCGTCCGGGTTTAGTACGATGTTGCCATGTCCAAATGAATGGTAGCCCCCCTCATTGTTAATATACTTTTTAATTATTTAATAATTAAGTAAGTAATCAATAGACCTGAAAATATAATAATATTATAATTTAAATATATGATAAATTTGAATTATTTATCTAAAATTATATTTCATAATAATTAATAATTTAATAATACATACGAAAATCAGTTATGGATTTTTGATTAATTATTCATTAATGCATATTGATCATATTATATTAGGTTATAACTCAAACAGTAGGGAGAATTCTCCATCAGCCAGGTTTATATATATATATATATATATATATATATATATATTTGTTTTTATCCTATTGTAAATGAAGAAGCATGCAGAGATTTAATTTTCATGGGAAAAAAAGACTTTTTGGAAAGGTCCAACAGAAGGAAATTTCAGCTGTAGTTTCCTCCATCAATACTCAGCATGCACATGTCTATAATCCCTTCAAGTGGGTTATTTGCATAAGATAAAAGGTTTACGTATTCTTGCTGTTATTTAATTTTTTTTTTTAAAAAAAACTTTATGTTTTATTATAATTTCTATATAAATCCAATCTCCTTTTCTTTAATATATAGTATGATACGATTTAGATACTCTAATCTAAATAAATACTTGGGTTAGGGATGATATTCTATTCGAAAGATTCCTTCAATTAATTTAATAATTAGATAATTCTAAATCTTCAAACGTGCTGACATCAAAATAATTAAGAAGAACGAGAATATTAATAAAGGAATAGAATGTTAGGTAGTAATTAAACAATAATAATAATAATAATCATTTTAATTCTTATAAATCTTAATACTTCAAATTAACCTAAATTTGCCAAAAAACAGAATCACTATCAACATAGACGAATTTAGTTAAATAAATTTTATTATTTAATCGTAAAAAAAAATAAAATATATATTAACTTTTTGTTTGAATTAAAATTTGAAATCAAACTTCTCATTTGATTAAAATGGAAAAGCTAGGATAAAACTATACATATACAGAGAGAATTATAAGATGAAATGGAGACAAAATACCAAAACGGTAACCTTGCTTCGGATCTAAACCTCACATCACATCATTGCTGGATGTATGAGAAGTATCAAATACGGTGCAAGAATCTGAACTAATAACCATAATACACATTTGAATAATATTATATATAAATAATAGTAATGGGTATGGAAAGAAAAACAAATGTAAAGTACATTCATATGAATGTTAGATTATTGGTGGTGAGGAGGAGAAGATTACTGAAGCGAGGGGCTCATAGACAGCAAATATATATATATATATATATATATTACTACTTGAAAAATGTGAAGCCATTGTCATCATTAGTATTCTGCAGAGGAAATTCTATTATATTATATCTCGCAATCCCATGAGCCTTCTCTTAGTTGCTGAAAACAATGGACATGGGTTTCTTTCTTAATTTCTTTTTATCATCATTTGTTTTCTATCGAGATCATTTATTATCTACTTCAAATCACATTAACCATCACACCAATATTAAAAATGAAATTTTTTGGTTATCCAAAAATAGATCATTATCATTTTTTTATTAATTTTATATGTAAATACCTTATTCAGTTTCAATATAATTGTATTAATTGATTTTATATTTAAAAAAAGTAATGTTTACATGAATATAAGATTATATAATTGAAAATTTACATAAATAAAAAATTATATAATTAAAAATAAAATATTATATACATCGATAATATATATATATATATATATATATATATTTTTTTTTTTTTTTCAAAACTCATTCTATAAATATTTTAAAATTATATATACTTAATAAATATATCAAAATCGGGTCATTAATTACTATCAATAAATTTTTTATGAGATTAAAGTTGAACATTAGAGAATTTACTATTTTATAATATGATTTTATACCATAAAATAATAACTAAAACATAAATAATTGATTATATAGATTTCAATTCAATCTGTTGATGTAAGATTACAGTTAATGTTATTTGATTTTGCAGAAATAAGGAATAAAGTCAATGTTTTCTAATAATTGATAAAATAAGTTACTAAAATTAATTATATGAATTGAATTAACATTTTAATTGATAAAGAGGGATGTTATTTATTAATAAATCATACAATAAACTTTAATAGACAAATGGATAGTTGAAAAAAACAAAAAGAAGATATATATTAAACCTATTAAACAGAATTTATATAGATTAAGATTTATGTCACTGTCTTCAATCATTCCTGCAATACTCACCTAAATGGACATATCCAATTCCTGTAATTAAAATGGTTTCATTATAGGTGACCAAAAGTACTGATAATATAAATGGCATCAACCCATTACATCACATTCTCTTCCTGTTCATTTTATTTGTAATTCTAAAATGAAATTAACTTTAATCTAAAATAATTATAAAAATAAATTGATTCAAATGTCACTATTTGTCTCTCTATAGGAATATAATGTGGTTAATCTGAAGTATTTTCAAGAAAAAAATCATTTAGAATTTGAAGAAATGTACAGAATTGTCTCCACTGAGAAAAGGAAGATAGAAGACATGATCCGAGATAAAAGAAAAGAAAAGAAAGAGGAACAGTAAATAATAATTAATAACTCAAAGATTTGTCGGTATGTATTTTACGAACAACAATCTTAAATGGCATTAATGAAGAGATGAGTGATGCAGTCAGAGGAGTGCATGCATGGCCTAATACCACCAAAACCATTAATTTTCAGCCTTTAAACGGAATAACCATTGCCAGACAGGGACCTCCTGCTCATTTAATTCATTTTTGCGGGGGGGTGTTACGTCTACTTCATTGTTAATATTTTCATATTCACCATCTATGTAATTATATATATGTATGTATGTATGTATATTGTTAACGTTTTGTCTACAGGATTCGATATTTCAAGTGGGTTTGGATTTTTGCTTCAGTTTAGTATTCCTATTAAGAAATATATTAAAGTTAACAATAAAAAATCAATGAAGAGACTCATAAGTTTAAAGTGTTAATTAAGATAAGATTAATATTAAAATAATATGCATAATTTTTTAATATGAATGATTATTATTTAAAATGAATGAAAAGCGTCAATATATTGTGTAGTACATGAGTATCTTATAAAGGACATTGATATTTGTTTTTATATTAATAAATGTTTTAATTAATTAAGATATCATAATATTAATAAATAGTACATAATACATATATATATAAGAGGGGGCCTGGCTCCCTTTAAGTTTGCCGTGGTGAACCTTTAATGGTAGGTACTCGTATAGTTTAATATATATATATATATATATATAATATTTTGTTAACATTTTAAACTAATGATTAAAAATTAAATATTAATTATTAACAACTACACTAATCACTTGTTTAATATGGTAATCATAAAAATGAATATTTTATCAAATGAAGTAAAAATTACATGAAAATTCAAATAGACAATACACAAGTTATAATGATTCAGTACAAGTACAATAATTACAAGTACAATAATTACTCACGTCCACTTTTTTAAGTACCTTTAAGTTTGCCGTGGTGAACCTTTAATGGTAGGTACTCGTATATATATATATAATATTTTGTCAACATTTTAAACTAATGATTAAAAATTAAATATTAATTATTAACAACTACACTAATCACTTGTTTAATATGGTAATCATAAAAATGAATATTTTATCAAATGAAGTAAAAATTACATGAAAATTCAAATAGACAACACACAAGTTATAATGATTCAGTACAAGTACAATAATTACAAGTACTATAATTACTCACGTCCACTTTTTTAAGTAGTAACTTATGGTTCTACTAAATTCTTTCAAGATTACATAAATGAATTCTTCAACCAAGAATTTCAACCCTAGTATTTTGTAGGCTAATATTCAAACCTTTACAACAAAGTTTAATCTCATATGATTATGCTCTCAATTACAACAATAATACCCAATCAATTTCTCTCATCAACCTAAAATTAACACATATCAAAATCAAGAATGAGAGCAACATAATTTCATGAGCAAATAAAGAAAGATTTATGATTAATGAATTTAGAGTGATAATTGCTTACTTGTAAATACAAAAAATCAAATATAAATACTCTCTCTAAGTTTAAATGACTGTTGGAGGTGTAATTATGTAAAAAGAAGCATTTTAAAATGTTTTAAAATAATGTTGAAAAAGCTATTTTCAATAGACATTTGACCGTACATGCAGGTGGTATGATCGTATTACAGCTTAAACCAGTTTGGTACCAATTAGATAGTAGCATTTGTACGCTTGTATGGCCAAGTGGTACGCCTGTACCAAATCTATTGTCCAACCCAGAAAAATCACATTTTTGGCTCTTCTTAAGCCATAATAAGTCCAAGACACCCTTAATCATATCATAAATCAAATTTAACATTTTAAAACACTTTATTAATGACATAAACATGGTTTGTTAACATCAAAATTAAGATTAAGTATCCCAAGGTCCAACAATCTCCCTTTTTGATATTGACAAATCTCAAATGACTTTTTAATCAAAATTAGCTTCCTTAATAAATTGCAACCTTGCAATTCATACTCGCCCTCAACCATGCATTATCCACAATATAAGATGAGTAATCAATGAGCTTAGTTTTGATTAAATATAGCCTACAACATTAACAAATACATATTTTCTCATATGAAAATGTTAACATCATCATTAAAAGTAAATTTTTAAAATGTATAAAAAGCCATTTCACTATACTTCTCTCCTTTGACTACATCAAAACGAAACAAGTCAAACTAAATCATTGAAGTATGTGAAATATATGATACCAATTTAAAATCCAAATATATGTCTTCATATACACCAATTCACAAATGAAGGCATGTTATTAAAATAACAATGTTCAAAATCATATTTCAAAATAAAAATAAAGTTCAAGACATAATCAATACCAACCATATCAAAACAATCAATATCAACCAATTTCAATTAACTTGAATAAGCACAAACATAATTAATACACATAATGTCAACACACATGACAATTTAACAAACACAACACACTAACATAAAACTCTAAAACTTCCTTTAAGAAGCTGCATAGTCTCATTCCTTCATTTTTCAATTGACCAATGCAAAAGAGACTTTATTTTATCTTGTTTTTATTTTGTTGCTTGAATATCCATTTAATCTCTTCTTATGAACTTTAAGCAAACCTATAAAACAACTTTATTTAACTGTTGATACCCAAATATATTTGGGTCTATTGGGGTTAGCTTCACATGAGTCATTTAGAATATATATCAAATAACTTAACCTTATAAAATATTTATAATTAGAATGATCAGACTTGCTACAATAATGACAATGACCATGGAAGGGTTTACACTTCCAATACCTTAGTCTATATAAGTGGACTCTTATTTGTCTAATTTTCATGTCATTTTTCACTTTAGCATTAAAATGTAAGTTTCCCTTTTTAGGTTTCACATTAGAGTGTTGTCCTACAATTACAATTCTTATGTAATTGACTTCTAATTGAGGTCTTAAACCTCTTAGTATTGAAGTTTTCAACTCATTTATTTTCATCTCTCTTAGCAACCTCCTTTACATGAGTAGCTTTGCAAAATTTGGGACCTTTTGATAAAGAGAGGGTGTTTTGGTCATAGCCAATACCTTTCCTATCAAATTTAAGCTTTTGACATTTAAGAATACTATCAATTTTAATGTCACCCATTTCAAATTTTGAAAGATTTTCTTTTAAAAGCTCATTCTTTAAACATAAATCTTTATTTTCCTTTTTCAAGAACTCATTTAACATTGAAATATTTGAAATATTCTCAAATGAGTTTTTAAAATCATTTTTAGAAGAGGTTAAAGCATCCATTTCCATTTTCAAGCAACCAATCTCATTTGTCAAAATTAAGTTTTTAAATTTAAAAATTTTATTTTTCCTAATAAATTGCTCACATTTGACAAGAAGTACCTTTAAGGCACTCACCTTGTCACACCCAGCCCATACCCAGGAGGACATGCTCCCACGACACAAACAGTGGCCTACTAGGAAGACCAGTGCCTGTACCGTCAGGGATCCATCACACATACGTCGTATAGGGACACGTACTAAGCCTAATGGTGGTTGTGCTGCGAAAAGAACGTGATAAGCGTGCATTCAAACCCAGGATCCATTCCCATCCACTCATGCAACATTCAATAGCAAACAATACCATATTGCATTAATATAAAACTTGTTTACAATACGTGAGTGTATACAATCGAACCACCAAAAGCTATACAGAATACCGTACTAACATAACTACTGCCATACAAACTATACAATAGCTACACTGACACAAAA
>CANYBF010344232.1:0-28518 GCA_948192965.1 Dalechampia spathulata
GACATTCGTTATACGCTAAGATGCTTATTTGATGCATTCATTTATTAGCGCCACTGAGTTTTACTCAGCGTTTGTCATTTGATGAACGCAGGTCCAAGCACATCAGAAGCTAGACGGGGTTAGCGTTGGTTGTCAGCAGTGCAGTATACGACTTCGGCGATTCTTGCGAGGGTTGCCATTCGGGGACTTAGTTAGGTGGACTCCTGCAGGCATTGTATATATTGCTTATGCTCTTTTCATGTTTGGCAGAACATTAGGTTGTGTTGCTTTGACTCCTGCTACTTGTTGATGCCAATGGGCATAACCATAACTTTCGTGGTGTTTGTAACTCGTTGTGTGTGACAGATGCTTAGTGTTGTTCCATATGTTTTTTTTATGTGATTCCAGAAGCATATTTTAAAAAAAAATTGTAGCAGGCTTGTCATAATGGTGATAACAAATGATTAATAATTACTTTCCCTTGTAATGAAATTTTGGAGCTCGACGGAGGGGTCTCAAGGTTTCATTACGGGACATGTCTTCACGTGAAGGTGTGACAATATGCTAATTTTTTTTGTATCTAATTTAATTACTTTGAAAATTGAGGAAATAACTAATAGTAATTTTATCTTGAACTAATAGACATACTTTTAATTTCATAAAAATAAAAAAAAATTATTTATTTTATTAGAAAATATTAATTTAAATATATTATTTCTATTATATAGCTTACTTTAATAATGATAAAGAAAATTTGTTTTTTTTATTATTAATCTCTTTGATTTTTAATACAATTAAATAAACATATGATGCATACCTAAGTACCTTATTAAAAAATTGAAATCATACATGTAATTAAGGATAAATGAAGTATTTTGTAATCGCTATATTGTATTAATTGTTTTAATAAATTTTATTATTTTATGTATGGTAATATCCATATGATATATATTTTAATCTTCAAAATTCTATTTCTAAAGAAAGCCAAAATTGTCCTTCAAAATTTAAAATGAATTCACATCTTTAAGAGCGAGAAGGGGGAATTAACATCCATGAGAGCCATAACTCAATAATCTTTTTCATATATAATTTTTAATTATTTACGATCAACATCCATAACTCCATAATCAACCATCAATCATCAGAAGCATATTTATTCTTCTTTTCTTCGAAAAATGAGCAAAGCAAAGCAAAGCAAAAAAGAAAAAGCAATATCCACATTTCCCAATATTCTCTTCTAAACAGACTGGCAGTCCTCCCTTAATCTTTTGAGTCCTCGTTATTGGTGGATTAACCTTTCCCTTTTTCACCTTTGCCTTTCTCTTTTTCTTTCTTCTTTTCCTTTTGGTCATCTTCAAATTTTGAGCTCATTCCTTCTTAATCTTCATTTGGGCATATTAGAATAAGTATAATACATTAAATAAGACAAAGTGTTTATTCCATTCAACATTCTCAAAAGACAAAAAACAAAAGAAGATTTATATTTACTCACCAACCTTTATATGATAAGAGAGAGGATAACACATATATAGCATAATCACATGCAAGCCATTTTTCACTTGCAAAGACTACAAAATTGTCCTTACTAACAAGAAAAGCATAACTTCATACTAGATATTTTATCAAACACTGCCTTTTCCCTTCTCAACCACCATATAAACCTGTTAGTCGGTTAGTTCCATATATTGATAGCCCTAGTTTGAATATCCTTTTACTTGGTTTTTGCATGATATTATCTCATACTGTAGTTTAAGCATGCTCTTCCTTGGTAGAGAGGGTTGAAAAGTATTGCACTTGTAGAGCAGAAAATAGTGTGTCTCTAGAAAATGAGAGCAGGAATTTGCAGTGTCGAGCAAGCTCTTACTGCTGATGCCGCGAATATTGTCAAACAAGCCGTTGGTCTAGCTAGGAGGAGGGGGCATTCCCAAGTTACTCCTCTTCACGTAGCGAGTGCCATGCTCGCATGTGGAAATGGGATTTTTAGAAAGGCTTGCCTTCAATCCCATTCCCATCCTCTCCAGTGCAAGGCTTTAGAGCTTTGCTTCAATGTTGCTTTGAATCGTTTACCTGCTTCCACTTATAGTGCCTTATTAGGGCCTCATTCTTCTTTTCCTTCCTTATCTAATGCCTTGGTTGCAGCATTTAAGCGTGCTCAGGCTCACCAACGGCGAGGCTCTATTGAAAACCAGCAACAACAGCCTATTCTGGCTGTAAAGATAGAGATAGAACAGCTCATAATCTCTATTCTGGATGACCCTAGCGTTAGTAGGGTTATGAGAGAAGCTGGTTTCTCAAGTACCCAAGTAAAGAACAAGGTAGAAGAAGCTGTTTCCTTGGAGATATGTTCTAAAACTACCACTCCTACAAGTTGCCAATCTAAAGAAATCGCCAAACCTCAGGTTTTTAGCCCTAACAATCTTCTTCAGTCTCAAGGTTATGATCATTGTGGATTCAGGCTAAGAAAGTCATTAGATCATGAAGTTGGTAATGATGATTCGATGATTGTTTTGAACACATTGATGGAGAAAAACAGGAACACAATTATTACAGGAGAGTGTCTAGCTAATACAGAAAATATGGTTAGAGGAGTAATGGACAGGATTGAGAGAGGCCTTGCTCCTGGGGAGTTGAGATCACCAAGGTTCATAAGCTTTCCTCTCATAAGTTTGAAAGATCTTCCAAAAGAGGAGGTCGAGCGCAAGCTTGTAGAGCTGAAGTACACGGTAAAGAACTATCTAAGTCGAGGAGTTGTTCTATATCTGGGTGATATAAATTGGATTGCTGAGTTTTGGTCCAATTATGGAGTGCAAAGCAGAAGCTTCTACTACTGTGCAGAGCATATAATCATGGAGGTGAAAAGATTATTCCGAGGAATTGGTGAAATTGAAAGGTTATGGCTCATAGGAGTTGCAACTTTCCAAACTTACATGAAATGCAAGGCGGGTCAACCTTCTCTAGAGACCATTTGGGAATTATATCCTCTCACAATTCCAGTTGATAGCCTAAGCCTGAGTCTCAAACTTGACAGGTAAAACTATTGTTTGTTCGTATTTTGTTAATATTCAACTGATGTTCTACGCAGGTTCCGACTAATACGGATTTGAGGACATGATTCCGAGGAATGGCAGAACTCTTCCTCCAACTGAGTTTTGATGAACTCCTACTGACATATATTTTTGTTTTTGCTCTCATCCAGTGACTCGGATTGTCCGTACAAAAGCAAAGTAACTACGAGCGGATACGGTTGGCAAAAGCCTGAACCAGCAGTTTGTAACCGCTTAAGCTGCGACGAGGGCTTCTCGATCAACTTCAATAATGTAACACAAAGCAGCATAAAGAAGGAGTTGATTACCAATTTTACGGTCTCTACTAGCTCGAGCTTGCCTGCATGGCTAAAGCAGCATAAAGTAGAGACAGAAATAATCACTGTAGATGACAAGGTACTTACTTTTAACTAATGATTCAGCCTTCTTAAATTTGTTTCACGTAGGATTAATTAGCTTACACTTCATTATTTAATGTTTCTAGCAGGAATTTTGTACCAGTACAAGTCCTCTTTTGAAGAAATGGAATTCATTTGGTAGCTCAGTTTATAAAGAATCTCACTATTCTAATAAAACCATAAAGTTCGCTTCATCTCCTGGTTCCCCGATTTCAGTGTCTTCCCATGAATGCAACCTCAACTTAAATGAAGCACAACTAAGCTGGCCAGTCATGTTCGAGCCAAGTCGGTTTGAGAAAAGGCAGAAGATCTGGATTTCTGAATGTAACAACAATGAAGGCTCTGAAAGCCATTTGATTAGTGTTTCCAAGCCAGAACTTTTATCAAATCCTAACTCTAGCCCGAATTCAGCTTCTTCAAGTGAAGCAATGGATGGTTCGGGAGGCCTACAAAGCTTCAAGGAACTAAATGATGAAAACATGAAGATTCTCTGCAGCAGTTTGGAGAAAAAGGTTCCATGGCAGAGAGATATTATTCCTGAAATTGCAGCAACCATACTTGAGTGCAGATCTGGAATGAGCAAGAGGAAATGTCATTCTGGTTACCAAGAAGAAAGGGAAGAAACTTGGCTATTCTTCTTAGGTACTGATTCTGAAGGGAAGGAGAAGATTGCAAGAGAGTTGGCTAGAGTTGTTTATGGTTCTCAAGCGACCTTTGTTTCAATCGGTCTAAACAATTTCTCATCGACAAAAGCTGACTCAAGTGAAGAATACGAAAACAAGAGGGGAAGATATGAATTGGGTTGCAATTTTCCTGAGAGATTTGGATTCGCCTTGAATGAGAATCCTCATCGAGTTTTTTTCTTGGAAGGCATAGAGCATGCTGATTATCATTCTCAAAAAGCGATCGCAAAAGCAATTGAGAGTGGAAAAGCAGTTCTTCCTGAGGGTGAAAATGTTCCATTGAAAGATGCCATTGTAATTCTTAGTTGCGAAAGCTTTAGTTCAGCGTCCAGACCTTGTTCACCGTCAACAAGGCTTAGAACTTGTAAGAATGAAGCAAAGGTTGAAGAAGATGACCCAGATGAGAAAAACCCAGTCATCTCTCTGGACTTGAATATTGCCATTGACATTGATGATGGAGATAAAGACTCGGACATGATTGAAAATAATGGAATCCTGGAAGCTGTTGATAGGCAAATTATTTTCAAAATTTAAGAACATTGACAGGAGGGGTATACTTGGTATACATATTTATTCTATAATTTTGTTTTTAAATTTTGTGGGAGCTTTATTCTGATGGTGGGGAGATACAGAAATTCTAACATGGGAGACAATGAAATGATTGTGATATGTTTCATGGGGATTGCTTGGATTTAGCTAGTTAAAGTGGGTTAGTGCATAATTATATTAATGTTTTTTTTCCCTTTTTCTGTTAAAATTAATCAATGCATTTCTAATCCAATATATTTGATGTCTTTTTTCATCCATGTAATTTACATTCTTAGAAGTTCATATTTCATATTTTTGAAATAAATCATATGCCAAACGTGATAGAATATGAAATTGTATTTATATATTTTTAAAATAAAATAATAAATTATAAGAATTCATTGATTCAAATTAAATAATATATATGGTTTTACACGTAACAATTCATCTAATGTTCTTTTTCTTTACATTTTTCTTGCCGTGTTGTACATCCCTAATGAAACTATGTTTCAATTTCATCACTATTTCAATGGTTTTTATTAAATTTAACAATAAAATGATGATTCCTCTCACAAACTATAATTATACATCACATTTTATTTTTAACCAAATTTTTAGTCATCTATGAAAGTGATCTAATCTTTTAAGAGTTCTTTTATATTTAGGCTGTTCAAATATGATGTTATTATTTACGTTAAAGATTAATTTGATATACATGATTTTCAACTCAATGTCATATAAATGTTTGTATTTTTTGAAATTTACTTTGAACTTTACTTAATATTTCAAACCTATTCAATTATATTAATAAAAAAATATAAATAAAATTGAGGCTAATAAATTTATGATTATAAATATGATCTTGGGTAAAATAACAATGATTCATGTAAAATACATAAATAAAATAAAAAGCATGTTAGAAAGTTATATATATATATATATATATATAGCTTCTGCTTGTCATCGTTTTTAGACTGAAATAAAAGATTTTGATGAAAATAATATTTCTTAAAAATTCAATTGAGAGTATTTTTATGATGAGCTGAAATTGATTGGATGTTAGCAATTAATTATTTCATTATTTGAATTATTAACATACATAAATGACTTTGTGCATTTGCGCTTCTCCCTTGACCATGACATTGGAGTACAATGTTATGGAACGATGAATTGTACTATGCTTTAAGCTTGTCTGTAATAAGTAAATTGACGCTATAGATACGTGTCTTCGGCGCATTTGATGTCATATTTTAGCCATGGATAATGTATGAGTGTTACATGACAAAGTACATCAAATTCTACATCCCAAATAATGTTAAAACAATTTCAATAAAATGATCCTGCGAGTATAATTAATTATGAAAAACTATCTCAAATAAACAAGTTATAACTAGATACCGAAATGTGGATTTCATGTACGACAACTCATTACTCGAGTTATTCGGTTATTGTGATTTTAAAGGTATTTAACAAATAAAACAACGAATACAACAACGATAAATTTTAATCAATTTAATTGATATACAAGATATTATTAATTTTTATTTAATTCCATACATTCATTTTAATTGAAATAAAATGTGAAGTTATTATTAAATTTGAAAAAATAAATATAAGCTTTTGGACGATGCGATATTGGTTTTTATATTATGTAAGCCATATCAATCTTTTATGTCAATAATGACACGGACCTTATTGAGTTTAGCTAAATTTTGGCTATGGGATATAATTATGGCTCATGCTAGTAGTTATCTTGTAACAAATCATATCATTCATCCTTAAATTGCCAATATGTTCGTGAGTATCAATTTGATGAATAATCTTTTTATTGGTTATGATAATTGACATTATCATTATCTTTCTTCATGCTTAAGTTATCTTTTTTAGTCATGTTTTCATGCATTTTAGGTGCATACCTTAGTATATTAGATAGTATTTCATGCATCATACTCATATCTTATATACTTAGCATAATTTCATACATTTTCATACATATTTTACATAATTTTCATAGATATTTCCTATAACCTAGAAATTAGCTTTATTTAGATGGATTTGGTTGCATATGTTAAGTTTCTTAGGTATCCTTTTGTAATTTAACCAAAGTTTTAAGTTTTAGAAGTATAATTTTCATCATTTAAGCTTAAAAGATTGGATTTTAATGACCATAGCGAGTCATACATGAGTCGTGTATGTCATACACGAGTCATGTATATCATACACGAGTCATGTAAGACTTGACCTCTTCGTACAAGTTTTTCCCCACCCTTGCCAAGGCATCCACGAGTCATGTGTAGCATCCATGAGTCGCGTATGACTCGGCCTCTTTTGTTTCTTGTATTTTTTATTTCATGCGACCTTACACGGGTCTTGTATGCCATCCATGACTCATGTACCATTTGACCTCTTTATTTCTTGCTTGTTTTTAGTTGATTCAAAAGCCATACGACTTGTATGGTGCATTAGGTCACGTTTTTCCTTCTTTTTTTTGGCCCTAAGATCATAATAATGTATGGTTATGATGTATTTAGATATAAGATAATTATGAGGAGCTTTAAGTTAGTTAGAATATGGGGAATTATGTGGGGAATCATTCACTCATGAAAGAGAGGAGAATTAGGTTAGGATAGAATTAGGGTTTGAGAGATGGGAGAAAAAAACAAAAACAAAGGGCTTGTGGATTTGATTACTAATCTCTTCTTCTATATTCTTTTCCTAGTGATAGATCTTCATCAAGACATTGAGGAGATAATTAGATTGAGAAAGCAAGGATGAACTAAAGCCAAAGTAGCAGCAGATTTGTTCGAGTTTCTTCTTACCCGTATCTCATTCTATTTAATTTTGAATAAATTTATGGTTGTAATTTCTTTATTGTTTATGTTCTTTTATCTATTTCAATTTTTGTGATGATTTAAGAGTAGTTGTAGCGATTGGATGATGTTTTGAATAGATTTAATTCCTTTTTATTATGAATCTATTTATCACTTTATGTTCATAAGTTATGATTCATCCTAATAATGTTTGATTGTTAAAACGTGCCCTTTTAACATGATAATATTGAATTAGTTTTGTTAATCATTTTAAAATAAGGTTTAACATAACTGAACAAACTTAAGAACACCAAATGGTAACTACCTAGACATAGGAGTTAATTAATTTAGAGGTATAAAGTGCAGTAAATGAACTTAATCGTTGAAGTTAATCATAACAGTCACGGCAGTAGGGCGTTAAACACTACTTTAAAGTTGCATTTAAACACTACTTTAAAGTTGGTAATTGAACTAATTATGGAAGGTTTAATCTTTGTTCATCATCGTTCATCGCTATGATTAATTGTACATTATGTATACTATATTAGTTGGTTAAGGATTTAGTTAATTAAATAAACCTTATCTTATATATGGATATTGAATTGCTTAAATAATCGATGAAATTGATGTTTGGTACTTGATTACCATTGGTCCCAGTGAATGATACCCTTATACTACAGTTGCAATCTTTATCCTTGCAGTGACGTAATTACAATTTAAGGATTATAAATATAAAACTTGTTGATTTCTTATGTATGTTAAAATAACCCTATTTATATGCCAATAGGTTATCTATGCCAATTTTTTAATGTAATAAATTTGCTTACATCTAGACCTAATACATGTGTATATACATATATATATATATATATATATATATATATATATATATATATATATATATATAATTTATATTAATTAATATGATATAAATAAAAAAATTAATTTTTAAATTTTTTCATTCCTACTGATTAATTTAATTAATATATAAAAATATTAATTTGATTTGATTAATTTAATTAATATATTAATTTGTGACCATAATTAGAAGTAATTACGATGAGTATCCCTTCCCTATTGAAGAAATTAATGTATAAGTGTTGCAGTTGCAACTTCCTTTTAATAACTTTTTATGATATAAAAATCATTGTTATTGTAAAATTGTAATTTATTTATGTAATTAGTACAAACAATTTTACTTAACATTATGGAAAAGATACATTATTGGAAAGGTTTATAAGTTAATTAATAATTTATACATAAAGCTTCAAAATCGAAGCACAAAATAAGTATTTCATATAAATATAAAGTTAATGTTCATAAATAATTACAAACTAGCCCATCTATGATTATACAAAAATAATATCCACAATCAAAATAATTACAAAAGAAGTATTGTCGAGGTATATAAAGTTATTGAATGATTGACATTGTTCGCATAGTCCAATTTGCTGTACTTGAAAGAAAAAGTTTACAAAAAAATTATTATAATAGAACTTATAGACAAAAAAAAGCTAATATCACAAACATGGATATATTCTTCAAATCATTTTCTTTTGTTATTTTAGGTTATAAGACGATTGTATATTATAGATATTTTGAAATTCATTAAAGTTATTTTTTTTATAATGAAACCTTAATTCATATCAAGAGATTAAATGATAGTAATTCAATAAATTATATACAATAAACTCTAAATAAAAGTTTTATCTTGGAAAAATATCATAATTTTACAATTGAAAGTGGAGGGACACATCCAAAAATATCCAGTTGAAAAAGCATATGAAAAAATTTTAAATAATGCTAATGAAAGAAAAGAAATCAAAAAAAATAATTTATAGCCTTAACATGTATATATAACCTCATGTAATCTTATAATGATGAAAGAAAACAAACTAACCTTTTAATATGAATAACAACCTGAATATCATTAATATATCTTCATAAAAATAAATAAATAACATTAAGTTAGAATTTCAATACAACTCAAACTTGTAAAATACTTTGAATAAGATTAAGTTGATGAAGATTGACATCCATAATTTCTAACTCACCCTTCTTTGCTTTAATTTTCTTCTTGTTAACCTACTTTATTCTTTTCCCATCTTGTTTAGCTCCTTCTCACCCTATGGATTCTTGACTCTTCTAATTAATTTTATTGCAAAAATAAGAAAGGAAATGCTAGCTCACCCTCATGTATTCACAAGTCTTAATAGAATAGATCACCCACATGGTCTCCTTTTCTTCTGGATTTCTTTCAATGTAACAAAAGGCAACTCTCTTTTTGCTTAAATAATTTATAAAGACCAAGAGAAGAAAAAAGAAAAAAAAAAGAATATTAGTATCTGGCTAACACCATAAGATTTCATTTATTCTTTTTGTGTGATTTTTTCTTATATTTCCCCTTTATTTCTTTTGTTTTTTGTTTTGTTTTTGTTAATAGGAACTAGAAAAAGAGAATATATGTAACATTATCACTCATTCTAAGAAATATACTATTTAATTTTTTCCTAATAATACCATTATCACTCATCCTACTAACATTTTACACAATTTATACATTATATTTTCAATCAAAGAAAATAAACAACCAAGACTAGATTATGAATTAAATAGAGAAATGTTTGTGTAGTACAAATAAAATTAAATAAGAGCAAGATTCATATAAATTAGTTGTAAACTCCCAAACTTCATAACAATCTTTTCAGTCCCAACTAACAACACCCTTTTTCCTTCTAAACACTAGATTAGAAATCAAAATGGAAATTGTACAAAATTATTAGTAATCTTTTCAGTTGTTCTCGGTAAGAAAAAAATACATAACAATAACAATTTTGGTTTCATAAGAATGAAAGAGATTAGGATTAATATATATTAGAAAAAATAAAATGTGAACTTACAAATTTGAAATTTTTGCTCTTAATAATGAAATTCCCATATCTCTAACCTATAGTAGCACTTGGATAAGCAAAATCAAAAGTTTAATAAGAAAGATAATCACTCTTTCATATGTTCACTAAAATATTTTATTTTTTCAACACACTTGTCTTTAAATAAATAAATAAATTATTATATGGGGAATTTACATGCTCAAAGTCTAATTACTAAAAAATGGCATTAATGACAGTTTTAAACTCCTATAACGAAAGGATTATATTTTGGTCACAAGAAGTAACATTACTTTCATATTAATATGACCATTTAAAAAAAATTGATCACTATTGATACACTTATTACGACTGTTTTACGTGCTTGTTGCAAAATTATGATCACTAAAAATTCCTTTTCTTACCGTGACATACAAATTTATTTTAGGGTAGTATCTTTTATGGCATGACATATCACATTTATAAAAGCTAATTATTATGCAAACTTGAAGATTTTAGTTGTTTACTAAGTGAATGAAATTCACTTGTCACAAACCATTTGTTTTCTTTCAAATATACCAAATTTTATATTTTTAAAAAAAATATATCCACTTGTAAAGGGAAATGTGTTGAATTGTACTATCTCCATGTCATATACATATATTAATAATTCAATGATGGGTAAATGGGCAACATTTGTCTAAATTATATGGTTGTCTTTCAAAATATCATAAGTAATAAATTATAAATGTATTGTAACATCCCAACCTTGATCCTTATGATGGTTTAATTTTATTACATGCTTTTAAGATATTTCCTAATATGAATCTTCAAAAGTATGTTAAGGAAAATTAATTAACAATATTATTTTCAAAAGAAGTGTGGAATTTTATATTTCTACAAATTGAAAATTTTATCTTTAAAAGCAAATATTAAAAAATTTATTTAATTTAAAAGTTTAAATTGTTAAATAAGGTCAAAAATAATTTTATATCTCTAATATACTCTTGCACTAGATGTTAACTGAAATTAAAGTGTGAAAATGAAAATTCTTACTTATATTTTATGCTTAAATATTAAGTTAATTAATTAATAAGAGTCGTTGAATTGAGTAGGGTGAAGAGCTTAATGATAGATGGACATTGTTCTAGCCATATCTATTATGATTAGACTTACTTACTTTGCTAGTTTAATTTTATCCTTTATTAATTGTTTGATTTTCAATCAAATACAGACTTGATTATGCCTTATTCAAATCTTTTTTTACTTCTTATTTTAAAATTTTCACCGTATGTGAACAATAAATAATAAAAAACCATTAATGTCATCCATATTTAATCAACAAGGTAAAGATGATCTTCAAAATAAATGATGTAAATACTGATAAGAAAGGAATGGAAAAAAATAGAAAAGCATGAGCCCACTTGTTGTAGTCTTTTGGCTTCCCCAACCTTTATGAATCTTTCTTTATTCATGTTCTCATACTTTAATCTCATTTGAATGGCATAATATCTCAAATGGTACCAAAAATTTCTTTTTAGCATCAAATTTATCCTTTATTTTTAAATTGTTTCTTTCTAATGCTGAAATTTATGCTTTTTATTATACATAAAATTTGAAAAATGAAATGTTAAAAAATGGCTTATAATTATAATAAATTAATATGCATTACTTAATTTTTGTTAATGTTTTTCAATGTGCATGTATATATAACATGATTAATTTAATTAAAGTAAAAATAAAGCCTTAAGAAGAAGGGTCTTACATTTATATGGTCAACATTATGTAAAGGGGGTTTGCATGAAAGTAAGTGAGTTGTTGGATCTGTAACTTCTAAAGTCATTAGTCAATCAACTACTAGAAAGCAGAAAGATTCTATTCAATACAAACCTTTTCTGTCCCTTCTTTATTAGTTTCCTCCGTCACCCTTTAAACTAAAGCTATTCATAAGCATTAGCGTTGGATCCTTCAAATCATCATTTGCATATCATATTTCATTATTCTTATTTTTAATTACTTAATAATAATCATCTGTGATTTTGATTTTGATGATTCATTGATTGATTCTTGCTCACTATGATGAAAAGATGCTCATGATATTACTGTTTATTTATAGATAAATCAATACTTTCATGTTATGTAACATTTACATAAAAAAAAACATACAATCTATTAATTGAAAACATGTCGATTAGAATGAAAAAATATCATTTTTAAAAATCAAAGATAATGAACTTTTTTGATAAAATAATAAAATCAAGTTTTTTAACACACTGATTAGATGGAAAAAAGATAAAACATTTTAAAATTCATATATCATTTTATGAAGACAAAGTGTCTTTGAAAAATACATGTTTTATGTAAATATGTCATATCCTCAAGACACACACTAGAAATTATACATTGATTATTGTGCATGATTAATTGAATGTATGATGTGTTAATTATTAAAGGTGCTAAAGAATTAAATAGGAATTTATGCATGATATATATGCTAAATTAAGTATGTTTTATAGAAGTAATTAGATGAGTATTAATTTAATTAAATGATACATATAGTTAATGTAATTTAAATTGGCATGTAAATATGTGAATATTTATAAATTATGTTATTATGAATTTTTATTGAATAATATACATGTTTTAATAAATAAATAAATTAAATCATATTAATTAATACATAGCATATATGAATAAATATATGATTCTAGATTATTCCTTGTGTTTTAAGCTTAATAGGAAGGATTTAGTGTAGGTGTGTGCATGGTATGGATGATTAGTCATCCTCATGATTAAGTGTAATGATTACCATAATTGAGTTGTAAATTTTGGAGAGTGAGGTGTCAACTTAGGAAGGATAGAAGGAAGGGTACATTGCATGTCTAAGTAAGGTTTACCACATGGAATTAAGGCTTCGTCATATATAAGCTTGAAACTTAACAAATCAGCGCATTTCTTCACTTCTTCACTTTTGCAATTTTCTTTCCTCTCCACTCTTTCTCTTCGCTCTTCACCAAATCATGCCAACAACTTCTATAATTCTTAGCTCTTTGTTGCATGTCCTCTTGGGAGCTACCTTAGTGTATGGAAGGGTGTTTAGTGTGTGAGTTTTCTTTTGGATCGTGCATTATGTTGTTATGTTTGGAGTTTTAGGCTAATATAGTTACTGCCTAGGAGAAGAGCTTACGTTTTTGTATTGCTTAAGGTTTGTTGAAGGTGGGTGAAGATGTTGTTAGTTGTGATTCATGTATGTGTAACGTATGAAGCTTTTTTTAATGTGTTGTTTGTACAAAATGTGTTTGATAACTCCAATGTTGTATCCATTATAATATGCATGTGTAGTTTATATATGGTGAATGGCATGGATATGTATGTTGTAAGGGACTAAACCTCACATATATATCTTATTTTTTCATGCATGCATGGGTGTTTAGTGAAGGTAGAAGGCTTGTTATGGTTTTAGGTAAGATACTTCACGGTAATGTAGTTGCATGAAGTGATTGCATGCATGTTTCAAGCTATATAAATACAATTATTTAAATCTCTTGTTATGGTTATTATGGTTGAGTTTAATGGTTTAAAACTACTGCTAAAATGATGATTAAAATATAAAAGTTGTTATTTAAAATAATAAAGATATAATTAGTGGAAATTAGATTAGTAAGATAAATATTTAAGATTCATGCTTAAGCTATTTTTGGGACAATTTTTAAGGCTTGCAACAAACTTGACTTTGAAGACCTTAACAATTGAATTATGAGGTGTATAATATATTGTTTTGAAGATCTAGAAGTATACTTTGCTATGAAATTGGGTTGGCTTTAATTGTAATTCAATTGATTAGTAAAAATAGGTCAAAAGATAAGAGGTTCACTTAGTAATTTAAAGTTGAAAATTTAAAATAGTTGAATTGAATGAATTATTTACATGTCTTAATGATATAATTATTAGGGTCATAATATATGGATTAAACGGTCTCTAAATCTACTTTTTATTGGAAAAAAGATCTACATTTTGAAAAGTCATTTATTTATTGAAAAATGGTAAGAAAGACATACTGTATTATAGCTAAATAACATAATTTTTTTGATACTATTCTAATTTAATTGTTGATGAGTGGTATATGTTATCATGATGATAGAAGATGAAGTTAATGATAAATATGGATAATTAATTAACTTCTTATTTTCTTAAAGGATTAATTATATGGTTATATGATCTTCTTTGTGTAAAATGTTTATGATTGGATAATTTATCCTTATGATATGATTATATGAATGCTTATGATATGAAAAATGAAATAGGTTACATGTAATCTATATTTATGGTTGATTAGAGTATTGAAGATGTGTTGTATTATGATTAGGTGATAACACTGATTATGAACCTATTCCTCTAATCAACATAGACAAAAGGAAAAGCGGTGGCAGGTTTGTATTAGTTGTGATGGCTTGTGTTGTTGTGTTGGTTTATGCTATTAATAGGTTGATTCATTTAAAATGAATTGACGAGTAAGCTAAAATATTTACCTTAATATTAATATGTGATTATGTTTTGATTTACATCCTTTAACAAGAAAGGATGACAATTATGAGATTCTGTGCAATAGCATAATATTTGATTATATATGATTGCATAAATAATTATTCATGTGGCATGTCATTCTCACGATTTCATTTAACATGGCATCCATGTTGGAGCCATAAGGGAGGAAAAAAATGAGCGATGTAAGGATATGATGATGTATTACCGAAAAGATAGTGGAATACACATATGTACCAAAAAAATAATGATACAGTACTGAACCATATGCATGGGAGAGATAAGGAAGGAGGAAAATGAGTGAATGATGAGGAAAAAGGGGAGCTTAATAAGAAATAGAGGGAGGTGATAATGTATTATCCAAAAAAATAGTGAAACACGAAAATACCAAAAAGATAGCGACATATGGCTAGGCTAGTACAATGTGCGCATATAATGCTGAGCATTCATGATTATGATTATGATATAGGAAAAATAGAGGGAAATGCATATCATGACACATTCTGAAAAGAAAAAGGCATATTCCATCACATTTCTATATATAAACATTGATGGAATGATTATGCAGGAATCAGCAACTGAATGTTGAAAGGTGCTATGTGAATGATGAAAATGATATGGATATCATATGAATTTCCTTGCATAAGATGTTGTGATTGAGTTATATTTATAATGATATCTGAATGATTTTTGCTTGCAGACAAGATGTTATATGAAAAATTATATGGAATGATATGCTTTGTGTTGTGATATGAATATTTCATACTAATTATTTTACTAACACCATTGAGTTTTATAGTCAACATTTGTCAATTGATGAACGTAAGCATTAATGACATAAGAGATCATGAGATTTTGAGGCAGTAGCAGGAGACTTGAGTCAGTTTGTCAGTAGAGGTCTTAGACTACCACACATGCTCTTATTCCATGGTTGTGCAACTTACCACTTTGTGTTTCTACTATGGCAGTAAAGATACTAATGACATTGCATGTTTCTGCTATGCATACATTTAAGACATGTTTTTAAGTGGTTTCAGAATTTACAATCTTTTGGTTGGTATCAGAACTATGCAAATGAGTTATGCATGCTTCAGCAAATTTTTATGATGATAAGGTGAAGTTGTTTCACTGCATATGTTATGCATGCATGATATGGTTTCATGTGATTTGGTTAATGAATTAATGATAAGCATCCCTTGTAGGGTAATTATCAGTTTTCTTTTAGAGGAGATTGGTAGTTACGCTACAGGAGGCATGTCATACTGAGTCACGGGTGTGACAAAATATCCATAGACCAAATTATCATACTCCTAAATGTATTAATCTATCAATTTAATTCCATATCTTTACAACTTGTTTCATTTCTATTAAATTATAATTGATATGTGTTGAATCTAGTCTCTCATGTTTATATCATATATATTTATTAAAGATAAATAGTAATTTTCAAATCAATCATGAACTCCTAAATCGATGTCAATATAATTATCCACCACTTAGAACATAAAATTTTATCTAAGTATGAAATACAATCATACAAAGATTTAGAATGATATACATATATATAACTCTATCTTTCTTTATTAGAAATAATTATCATATATTTATTTTTTAATAATGAATATTAATTTAAATATCAAAGATTTTAGTAGAATCAAGAATATAAGTTACTTAATTTTTCTTTATTTTATAAGATTAATGTATGGATCAAATGTAATCTTTCTCTACCTATTAAAGATAAATTTTGAACGATTTATGATTCACATCGTATATAGAGAAATTATACTCTAAGACCTCATTTGGTTGAACGTATTTACCTACCTAATGTAATTATGATTACATTACATATTTGATTACTTTGTTTGGCTACATAATATTAATGTAATGCTAAATACTTAGGTAAATCAATAATACATTATAGAAGAGATTAATGAATACATTTAAAATATAATGTATTTTTTGATTACATCTCATCCATTGTATTGATAATTACAATATATTACATTATTTATCAAACAATGTAATGCAATGAAAAATTCATCATATTACATTACTTAATTGATTACATTACATATTTAATTATATTACATTCAACCAAACGAGGCTTAAACTTTCATGTTCTTATTATCGTCAAAGTAAACCAAATCTTGATCTTATTTCATATGCTTCTAATATCTTTTATTGAATTTTTTCTTTTTTTGCATTTTTGATAAAAAAACTATGTTGCATTTTGAAAAAAAACTATGTTGAACTTTCATTCATAAAAAAGAAAAAGGCTCATTCATCAAGAGCGAGTGGCTCATTTGGTTAGATATATTGTAGTCAAATATATAATGTAATCAATTAAGTAATGTAATGCAATGAATTTTTTATTACATTTTATTACATTACATTGTCTGGTAAATAACATAATGTATTGTAATTATCAATACAATGGATGAGCTTGAATGCATATTGTGTAGCTTGGATGAGATGTAATAAAAAATACATTATTTTTCAAATATATTCATTAATCCCTTCTATAATATATAATGCAATTATGATTACATTGCATTGGTAAATACGTCCAATCAAACAGACACCATCTTTGAACATGCAATTACTTATCTTCTTAGAATTTAGTGTATATGATATTACGATTGAGCATGATGTACCCTTGCACCTAAATGCATAAGGCCCTTATGAATTTATCAATATATCAAATAAAATGCTTGAGGAAATCATTTCCTCAAAGTGGCAAATAATTAATTATATTTCCTTTATTAACTTTTATGTAATATGATAAATAAATAAATGTATTTGATTAGTTAATCTTTAGACGTTTAATTATTTGTTTAATCTAGTGTAATTATAGTAGTATAAGATAAAAAGTCAAGAGTTAAAATTCTTTAGTTTCATATATAAATATTCTACTAATGTATTTTGAAATTCTTTTTTATAGGAATAAAATCTATTAATATTAACTAACTAATCATCTTAAATCATTCTTCTCTTATGAATAGTATATTATTTATATTCTTGATACTAAAGTATTATCTCGTTGATCATAACTAACTGGTTTAATGGTAATTATGATTATGATAATAATTATCATAATTATCATTATAATTATCATGATCATTATTTATACTCAATTTTTTAGCTAATATTATTATACATATATAAGTTAGGATAATTGTTGAATTCATTTACATGACCTCATCAATACTTTAAATAATTATTATATTGTTTGGAGCAATATTTTTATAAGACTGTTGCTGTATTGATTCAAGTTTTATCAACATTATTATTTCAAAGAAATCATTTAGTTCCATACATATTAAGCAAGAGAATCTGGTAAACACACTATAACAACTTGATTTGTTAATTATCTTTTACCACTCATATGCATCATCTTGCAATAATAAAATAACATATGAATTTCATCATATATATGCAATCAAGTTTTTTTAGCACTTGCTTGGTTTGTTCTAACCATATCTCTACTACATAAGGGCTTGTAGTACTAATAAAGTTTATTATCTTATATAGCCTCAATTTCTTAAAATCTTTGTTTGTTAGCTCATTTTCAGCAATCTATGGCTATACATGAATAACTAGAGCTATTTGACCTTGTAACATTTGTAATAAAGTAGCTATGTATGTAACCATCAAATCTGCTATGGATGTTATTGGTTGTGTGGTAGGAGGTACTCTTGACACTTGTTTAACCTATTCTACTAGGCCTTATCTAACCTCCATCCTATCACCAACCTTTAAAGTATCTTTATATGGATTATGGTTTTCTCTACCTTCCTCTCTAACTATCACAATCCCTTTGATCATTTTTATTAATTAAATAATTATTTATCAAATTTTTAAATATTGATGAATGATTTTATTAGTCAAGGCTGAAGGGAAATTAGTTTCCATTAAATTAAGATTATTATAGATTTTTATGTATGGAGGTGGTGACTTAATTTAGAAATGAAAGAAATAATATATTAAACTACAAAGGATAAAATAATGGAACTTAATTTCTTAATGATTTTATTAAGTTAGTAGTTATATTATATGGTTAAAATGATTGGTCTTAACTTAAGAAAAAGAAGAATTAGAAGAAGTAAGATAAGGTTAGCTTTAATTTATTTTCATTATTACAAAGAGAGGGTTCAAAAGGAACCTTATCTAATTCTCTTAATGATTTAAGGTGTTTATGTAAGGGAAAATTAAGAAAAAGATTAAGGACATACTATGATAAATGGAGTCCAATTAATTAATAAAAGGAGATTAACATGTGAGGAGTAAGTTTAACTTAGAAAATTCAAGGTAATATTATGGATGTATACCTTTATGTGTATTAAGAACCTATTAAGATGCACAATGTTTAGTATTAGTATAAGTTATTAAATAAATGGAGTCCATGAATAGTAAATCAATGTATGAAATTTAGTAAGAAAACATGTTTAATAGGATATATATATGAGTTATGTATGCATGTAATTATATCTCATATTAAGAATGAAAGTTTAGGCATGCATGGTTATTTGAGATGATATGCTATAATTGGTACAAAACTTGTTTATTATAAAATTTATTGTTGATAAAGTAATTAAAAAAAAGGATAAGAATTTTGATTGAAATAAAATGAATCGAAATATCTTATTATATATGCAAGTGCTTATATGTGCTTATTATAATTAGAAATAAAATGATTTTCCTAAATAATGATAGAATGAGGGATTAATCTTATGAATAAACAATATGAAGTTTTGCTATGAAATCTATAATGAACTATAAATAAGATTTATAATAGTTTTCATTATAAGTAATAATTTTTCTATTAATTAACATCTATTAATTATTCCTAGCATAATCTCATAGATAAGCAACACAACTATTAAGAACACACATCAATATGTAGAGTATTAAATAAATGTTATATAACTAGTATAATATTAATCAATTTATAGCTATCAATAACTTTGTTAGATCATATAATAACATTATCTATCAATCATACTTTCAATCAATATATCAAATATTATGGTCATAATATGTTGCATGTTAATGAATGTAATTATGCATCATATTCCAATTTCTTTACTTTATAATTATTTATCTATATATAATTTTGACAATTTATACTAGATATAAATAAAAAGAAACTCATTTGTCTAGTTTATATTTACCTCATTTATTCTTCTATATTATATATATAATAGTGCCACCCTTATTTATCAACTACATATATATATATATATATATATATATATATATGTATATGTATAATAATGTCTCTCTTATTCCTTCACTATATCTAGATAATCTCTCCCTTATTTCTTCATTATATCATGATAATGTAATATGATGCATGACTTGATCAATTCTTCATTATATATATACTTTTATCATGCATACTTAATAACATATCAATAACATCTCATAATCACGTAAATGATTAGTTAGTAGTCATATCATTCATGGAAAATCCATTATTATACACTTATATTTATAAGTCTTCTATTTTACCTGTCAATCTTATTTAAGTCAATAATTATTAAGCTTAAGTATATTGAGATAAGATTATAGATTGTTATTTATCCTTAAGTATGCATTAATAGTTACATACATTGACCATTAAGAAAAGAAAAAAAGAAGAAAGGTTGTAAAATATGCAAAGATAAATAAGTATTCTAAATAATACATGGTCATTTGGTATGTGAATTATTAAGAAAACATTACATGTGCATGCTTGATAAAATTCGGGATCCATATCATGGTTACTGGCCTTAACTTTTCATCGTGCATGTTGCATACTCAAACTTTCTTTAATTCAACTTAGTACTGATCCTCATTTTCAAATCTAAGTTGCATATATAAGTTTTGACATCTCTTGACTATTTCTAGCATATGAAGCACATTACATTTGATTTATGGAAGTCAAAGCATATTGTTTGATTTTATTCTGATATATAGAGCACATCATAGAAAACTATGTAAAATGAGTGGCTTATTTATCTTGCTTAAGTGAGGCATGTCATATACTCTCTTGCTATTTTGGCATATGAGAAGTTGATCTAGCATGGGCACATGTTCCTAGGCATGCATAATAAGGGGCCCATATCATACATGTTTATGATATGCGAAACATGTTTTAGTACACACGGTACATATACTAGTGCATATGGTATACTTAACACTTAAAATTCAGAAATCCTACATTGTTCATTCATTTCTAGCAACTTTTCACTTTTCTCTTTAAATATCCAATGGGTATTTACTAAAAAAAGATTTAAATTTAATTAATTTAGGCTAAACATTTCCAAATTGACCACTTAACTAATTAATCACATAATTAAGTTATTAATTAGGCAATTAAAGATTTATTAACTTTTAAAATCCCTTTGTTATTGATTGGAATCAATATTTTAAAGTGATTTTACATTCATGAGTGGTTAGAAAGCCTTCTCTTATTTTCTTTTCTTCATTCTTCTTGATTTGTTAGTGGGTTTTATGATTTTAATTATTTTGACTTTAGAATAGAATGCAATAGTAGTATTAAAGCCTTTTTATGGCTCTACATGATCTATGGTGGTCATAAATTTATTTATTTTCATGATCCTATTCATGATTTTACTTACAATCATAATTTTCTCTTTTCTGGAAATCAAATATATGGTGCACATATACCTCTATATGGTATACATAATTAATTTCAAGCCTACATGTGGTACACATAGTTGATTCAAGTATACATGTGATGGATATGCATCTATATATGATGCATATACAACTCAGTTTTGCCAAAACCTTGATTTTCACTTGAAATCCACTTATTTTTCAATTAAATCAAATATACTAGTAGCATTTTATGGCTTCATAGCAGCATAAATGATTTAGAATTGTCAAATATTGATGAATTTTATTAATTTGGATGTAAAATGAATTTTTAAGTTAAGTCCTATTTTTAATTCAATTTAATTTCCCATTAATATGATCAAGCTTTGAATTTGATCATTGAATCATCTCCAATTGATTATTAAGGATCTTGGAATCTTTAAATTCAATTCTCATGATCCTTTAGTTGATTTTTGTTTAAAAATTAATTAATTAAATTTATTTTTTAATTAAATATCATTTTAATTAATGATGAATGCTTTTTGATGTGATTGATATAAATTTAGATGTTGATTTATTTTTAAGTGATATTAAAAATCTTGAAATCTTCCAATTTATGTCTTATGATAAATTATTTAATTTTTGCTTAAAAATTAGTTTTTTAGCTTGTTTTATGAATTAATTGTCACATCCACATTAGGCACCCTGGTAGACTTGGATTAATGCATGTTTATGATGTGTATGTTGCTGCACTTGTTTATGTATGTATGTATGAGTATGTGTATGTTTGTATATGACGATATATGTATGGGGTTGATGGCATATGGTGGATGATGTGATGTATTATGCATGCCTTATGCTGATATGTGTGTTAGAACTGGTGTAATTGGTTTAGGAGTGAGGGAACATAGGTTTTGGGATGAGTTGGTTGTGTTTAGGTGGTAAGGGAAGGAGTTGAGATGTCTGAAGGGTAAGTTTAGGCATTGGTATGGGCATACGGGATTCTGTACAGGTGTACCAAATAGGGGAGAAGGTGTGTGGGCGTACTAAAGGGTTGTACGGCCGGACGCCAACTCACAAGAATTTGGGTGCATCAGGTGAATCGAGGACGTACGGGCGTACCAAATGGGGTATGGGCATACCGTCCCTCACAGGAAAAAGTGTGCATAAGAAGTTTCTATTTGGTACGAGCATACGGGTGGTGGGACGGCCATACGCGACTTAAGTTTAACGAGTCAAACGCTAAATATTAACAGTTTCTTCCTCCTTTCTCAGTTTAAAACCCTTTCTAAACCCTCTTAACCCCTCTAAGTCCCTTGGAAGCGGAATCCTTAGTGCCGATAGAGTATGGGTACTAGAAGTTTCTAAGCCAATTGATTGAGGAGAGATTCCAAGCTTTTATTTGAAGTAACTTGACTTCAGGTTTGTGCTAGGTCGATGTTTATTATTTCGTTAATGGCTCCTTTTAATACCTTGGGACTGAAGTAAGGTCTCAATACAGATGATTCTTCCTATTAAGTTGTTAGTGATGCCTTCATAGTTTGCTTAATGGTTATATATGTATGAAATGATGCCTGTGCCATGAGAACATGCATGAGAAAGAAGAATGGATAGACTAAAGAGAATAAGAAAGAGAGTGATGAGTGCAGAGCTAAGCTCTGGGCATATTGGGTTAATATACATGATACAATTCCTATAAGGAATCAAATAGATTAATGCCCTCCCTTCTAGGAGATGAGTCTCGAGACCTATAGTAAGAAATGGGTGTCGTGCACCCTACAGTTATGCGTCCTCCTACAAGAGATGAGTACCAGTACCTACAGGGACCCAGTATGTGCGAAAGGAATGTGCATAATCACAGGAAAACTAGAGTGAGTGAGAGATGTGGAGGAGAAGGAAAACATACATACTTGCATACCTACTTTTGATGATTGGATATATGCTCTGATATTACTGTTTGGTTATTTTCTGTGTTATATTGATATGTGATGAATGAGTTGTTTCATGTTCACTAGCGCCATTAAGTTTATCTCAGCATTTATCATTTAATGAATGTAGGTACCGAGTCTATGGGTCAGCAGTCAGAGCAGAAGTAGGGATCGTCAGCAGAGACAAATAGATCTCGAAGTGGTACTAGACCATGACACATACTCCCGCTATTTTGTATTGTAGCTGTGTAATCGTAGAGGCAGTAGATGTTTCGTGTATTGAAGTTATTGTTGTACAGACTAGATAGGGATGTATGGAATATCACCTTATGATATATAGTGCGTACTACTTTTAGCCTTTTAATTGTACTTTTGTACGACTGAATGGATGTCCAGGTTATGTTAGTCCGTTGGTGTTATCATACATGAAAACGTGTCCCCATACGACTCGCTCAGGTTATATATACGAGGCATCCCTTGTGGTACATGTATCAATTTTTGTTTGGAAGATCGGTATCCGTGCTACGGGAGCATGTCATCCCAAGTGTGGGCTGGGTGTGACATGTTATAGTGGTATCAGAGCTAAGGTTTAGTTCGATGAGTTTTATGTTAGTTTATTAGAACTATTGCCTACGATTAGGACGCTACCTGGAAGAGTTTGCTAGTCCTTGCCATTGCTGACTGGTATATGTGTTATGTTTATATGTTACAGGGTACAGAATCTGAGATAGAATGACCGATAGAGCGATTATCATGGGTGAAGAGGAAGGGGGTAACTTTAATCCCCAGGAAAGTTCATCTGAGACTGGGAATGTTAGTGGAAGACAACCCCGTCAGGAGGAACAGGCTGGACCCAGTATGAGGGCATCGCAAGCGGATAGGGTTGATGCTTCAGCAGCTGACCCAATGGCAGTACATTTTGCTCAAGTTCTGCAGTTTATGCGGGCACAGGGTCATACTTTACCTGTAACCCCAGCACCACCTCCACCCCCACCCAAACTTAAAGAAGAGTACAAGTTGAATTTCAAGAAGTTAACAGCGTATGAGGCTACGGATTTCATTGGGACTATTGACCTGTATATGGTCGAGACGTGGCTAGAAAAGATACAGAGGGTACTGAGATAGTTGAAGTGTCTTGAGGCCGCAAAGTTTGAGTATACCATCTCCCTTCTTCAGGAAGACGCATACAAATGGTGGAAAACCATTCCACAAAGTATGGCAGATCTTCCGGTGCTTACATGGGATGACTTTCAGAGAGAGTTTTGACAGAAATATGTGCCAACAGCTTATACAGACCAAAATTTACATGAGTTCCTGAACTTAAGATAAGGGGACATGTCAGTGGCTGAGTATGAGCGGGAGTTCACATAGTTAGCTTATTATGCCACCAACATTTTGACATCCGGAAGAGAGCGTTGTAAGAGGTTTGAACAAGGTTTGGATCTCCGCATTCGGGCATTGGTTCATGGTTTCAACTATGAAGACTTTTCTGCCTTGATAACCAATGCTTTGAATCAGGAATAGATCATTCAGAAAAGGATAGGTGAGGCAAGAATCCTTGAGGAGACCATTCTGGGGATCGAGCTCTTCAGTGGGATTTACTAAGAGGGGGAGATTTAGGCGTTCATTTCTTGCACGACCAATAGAGGTTCGACCGGTACCACCTCATCGGATATAGAGTGAGAGACCTATATCCTCTACTAACAGCACGGGTTCCGGATCGGTTGTATGCCATACTTATGGTAGAATGCATCACGGAGCTTACCGACTCAGGACAGATTTGTGCTACCATTGTCGTAATGCCGGACACTATGCTCGAGAGTGTCCCACACGTGGTACTATACTGGTTCATACTGTATCAGAAGGCAGTGCCTATCAGTAGACCCCGAGATTGAGATCTGGATTGGGAGGCCCTCAGAATCCCGATCGAGGTTGTAATAGTGGTGCTCCTGCTCGAGTTTATAACCTGGTGCAAGAAGATCAGCAACGTGCCTCTGATGTGGTGATCTGTACTATTTTTATCTTTAATCATGAGGCATTAGTTTTATTTGACCTAGGTTCTTCGTATTCCTATGTTAATGCCAGTTTTGCTAAATAATTAAACATGCAATGGGAATGATTAGGTTATGGACTAGTGGTAGCAAGTCCTTTAGGTGGAGAAGTGATTATTGATAGGGTGTTTAAGCAGTATTCTTTAATTATACATTAGGTGTGCTTTCTATCAGATTTGGTAGAGATACCATTCCATGAGTATGACATTATTTTAGGTATGGAGTGGTTGGCACAGTACAGAGCAATGATGGATTACCGCCAGAAAACAGTGACTCTTCAGCACCCAACACAGGTCACAGTGGTAATACAGGGTAATGTACCACCGGTAACCGCGAGACTGATTTCAGCAGTGGTAGCACAGAGATTAATATTACAAGGTTATGAATAAATTTTAGCCCATATGATCGATACGAGACAAAGGGGATTACAGTTGTCGAACATCCCAATAGTGTATGACTTTTCAGATATGTTTCTCAAAGAGCTACCTGAGTTACCGCCGGAGAGAGAGATAGAGTTTGAAATTGAGGTATTACTGAGAACAGAACCGATTTCAATTACCCCTTATCGGATGGCACCACTAGAGTTGAGAGAGCTTAAGGTACAATTGCAAGAGTTACTCAGGAAGAGTTTTATTAGGCCGTGTCTCTCACCGTGGGGTGCACCGGTATTATTTGTTAAAAAGAAAGATGGCACGATGCGGATGTGTGTGGATTACAGGCAACTTAACAAGGTAACTATCAAGAACAGATATCCCTTACCACACATCGATGATCTGTTTGATCAACTAAAGGATGCCGCAGTGTTTTCTAAGATTGATTTACGATTGGAGTATCATCAGTTACGAGTAAAAGAGGGTAGCATAGCGAAGACAACTTTTCAGACCCGCTAGGGGCATTACGAGTTTTTAGTGATGCCATTTGCATTGACGAATGCACCAGTAGCATTTATGGCTTTAATGAACATGATTTTTACCGACTATTTAGATCAATTTATAGTCATGTTCATTGATGAGATATTGGTGTATTCAAAGACGCGGGAGGAACATGATGAACACCTTCCTTTAGTGCTACAACGACTACGAGAAAGACAACTATATGGGAAGCTCTCTAAGTGTACCTTTTGGTTAGAGCAAGTGGCGTTCCTAGGGCATGTTATCTCTGCAGAAGGAATCAGGGTGGACCCAAGTAAGATTGAAGCAGTACTACATTGGCCGGTTCCACGGAATGTTAGCGAGATTCGTAATTTCCTGGGTTTAGCCGGGTATTATCGATGGTTTGTGAAGGGCTTCTCGATAATTGCTTTACCACTAACAACATTACTCCAAAAGGATGTTCCTTTCTACTGGTCAAAAGACTATCAGAGGAGTTTTGACAGACTGAAGACTTGTTTAACTCAGGCTTCAGTTTTTACCCTCCCCACCTTTGCAGAGGTATTTGTGATCTACAGTGACGCCTCACTTAATGGCCTAGGATGTGTGTTGATGCAAGATCAAAAAGTGATTGCATATGCTTCATGGCAACTGAAACCCCACGAGAAGAACTACCTGACGCATGATTTAGAGTTGGCAGCTATAGTGTTTGCATTGAAGATTTGGTGCCACTACTTGTATGGGGAATTGTGCTATATTTGTACGGATCATAAGAGCCTGAAATACCTTGGTACACAGAAGGAGCTAAACTTGAGACAACGATGCTGGCTCAAATTGGTTAAGGATTACGACTGTGTAATCGACTACCACCCGAGTAAGGCTAATTCAGTGGCAGATGCACTGAGTCGCAAGATAGTTGCAAGACTGAGACAGTCACCCTTGCTGTTAGTGCACGAGATGTGACAGTTGAATGCCTTATTAATTATGCAACCTAATTGTATAGTAGCTCAATTACAGTTACAGATTAAGCCAGTCTTAACTGATCTGATTCAGAGAAGTGCAATAAGTGATGAGGAGTATCAAAAGCAGCTACAGAAAGTTCATACGGGCATAACAACATTGTTTACCATAGACAGTGATGGGAATCTGAGATATGGGACGCGTTTGTACATTCCAGCAGATGAAGAACTGAAATAATAGATTTTGGAAGAAGCTCATAATTCAATATGTTCCTATCACCCTAGAAGTACGAAGATGTACAAGGACTTGAAACAACATTACTCGTGGGTTGGAATGAAGACAAAAATAGCGAGTTATGTAGCCCGATGTCTAGTATGCCAACAGATCAAAGCTGAACATCAAGTACCAGCAGGCTTACTTAATCTGCTACCGGTTCCAGAATGGAAATGAGACCGTGTCACGATGGACTTCGTAACGGGATTGCCACCGATGCAGACCAAGTATGATGCCGTATGGGTAATTGTAGACAGACTGACAAAGACAACTCACTTCTTACCAGTGCGGATGGACTACAGTCTGGAGAGATTAGCGGGTTTATATATGGATGAGATAATACGGTTGCATGGACTTCCATCCTCCATTATATCAAATTAGAACGGGTGATACAGATTTTGGAGGATATGCTACGGGCATGCATGTTGGAATGGGAAGGTAGCTGTCGCACCCTAAATTTTGAGTCTCGAACCGATTATGATGAACCGGATTTACTTCATCACTGTTTTATCTTCACGGGCGTTCCCGGTTCACCCTGGTGCGGTTCAGGGTTCGGTTTAGGGTTGATTGGAGTGTCTTTTAGCTTTGGAGGCTCTTACCCGTTCGAGTATGTTGCAACTTACCCGTTGGGGTAAGTTGTATCTTACCCGTTCAGGTAAGTTTAAGGGGGCGATTTGGGTATGCAACTTACCCGAACGGGTAAGTTGTTTACTCGATTCTCCTCTTTAAACATACCCGTTCGGGTATGTTCCTCAGACAGTTATAATTTGAAAGTCTGTTATTTTGGCGGGAGGAGGCTTTTCCTAGGGTTTTGAAAAACTCATTTTCTCTCAATTCTGATAAAAAAACGCAATTTGCAACTTGATTCTAGGCTTGAATTTAGCTTGAAATTGATTAAATCTAATAGAATTTGATTGCATTACATGGAAATCAACTAGTTTTGATTAGTTTTTGATTCAAAATACAAAAATCTAATTAGTTTGATT
>CANYBF010344437.1:0-14229 GCA_948192965.1 Dalechampia spathulata
TCTTCTTAGACAGAATTTATTTGCACAATATAATACGATAATCAAGTCACCCTAAAACAATGTTAAATTGTTTTACCGGTTTGATTATTCGTACAAAAGTCAAGTCGTCTTGAAGATGATCACCTTGGTGGTAGTTGAATCTTCAAGTTTCTTGAATCTCTTCAATTTTGATTAGATACAAAAATCAAGTCACCCTAAAACAATATCAAATTGTTTTATCGGTTCGATTATTCATAAAAAAATCAAGTAGTCTTGAAGGTGATCGCCTTGGTGGTAGTTGAATCTTCAAGTTTCTTGAATCTCTTCAATTTTGATTAGATACAAAAATCAAGCCACCCTAAAATAATGTCAAATTGTTTTACCGGTTTGATTATTCGTAAAAAATCAAGTGGTCTTGAAGGTGATCGCCTTGGTGGTAATTGAATCTTCAAATATCTTGAATTTCTTGAATTTCTTGAAGTTGATCACCTTGATGGAGGTATGATAGTTGAATCTTCAAAATGTCTTAAAGTTCTTGAATTTCTTGAAGTTGATCACCTTGATAGAGATATGATAGTTGAATCTTCAAAATGTCTTGAATTTCTTGAAATTGATCACCTTGATGGAGATATAATAGTTGAATCTTCTTGAATTTCTTGAATGTTGAAGATCACTTGATAGAAATGATTGAATGATGCTCTTGACTTCAAAACAAAGCAATGATCCAAGTGCAATCCTATAAAAAAAAATTTTGTTAGCCTTTTTTTGTGATAAAAAAAATAAAAAAATAAAAAAAAACAACAAAAACAAAAAAAAATAAAAACAAAACAAAAAAAACAAGAGAAAAAGAAAAGAAGAAAAATCTTATTTGGAAGAGATACCAAAGGAAGAAAGAGAGGAATGATGTGAAGTGTGAAAAAGTGGGATGCTCCATGTCTCTATTTATAGTGGTGGAATAAGTCCGAATTGAATTAGGATTAGAGTTCAAATTCTAATATGATAGAGATAAATATCTCTTATCATATTTAATTTGAATTTTAAAATTATCAAAAATCCTAATTGGATTAAATAATAATTTTAAGTTTTAATCCTAATTATTTTCAAACTATATCAAATATTATTCTTTAATAATATTTGTTTGGAATAAAGATATTATTTATCTTCAAATTATATATTAAATTTTATTTTAATATTAATTTGAAAATAAATAAAAATAATAATAATAAACAAAAGAAAAGGGAAATACAGAAGCCACGCCAAGGATTTTGGAAAACAAAAAAAAAAGGGGTTCATGTGGGCTATTAAAACCAATATAACATATGACTCTCTATTAAATTTGATTTTCACATATTGCAAATAATTCTTTTTATTATTCTGCTACTATTACTCTCTATTAAAACCAATATAACATATGACTTAACTTTTTAAACTTACATTATAAAAACCTAATAAAGTAAATCAATTGAACACACCTCACTTAAATTTTTAATTAATATTATAAGAGAAAAATATAATAAGTAACATGATTATTTTTTCATTTCCTTTAAATTTATTAAAATTAATTTTAATTTTACTTTAATTATTTAATAAAAATAATTTTAATTTATAACAACTAATTTCATAATTCTATTAAAAATTAAATATAAATACAATCGTTAAAATTAATTTTTATTATCAAATTTTATAAAAAAAAATCAACATATAAATAATTGACTTTAAGAAAATAAAATTTTATTAAAAAATTTAAAAAATTTTATTAATTTTGGTAAAATAAAATTTATTTTATTTTAATAATCTAATAGTAATAATTTTAATTTATAACAATTAATTTTTATAATAAAATTATATAAAAATATTATTTATGATTTTTAAAAAATATGAGAATTTTATTAAGGTTATAAAATATCTCATATTGTTAAATATATGATTTAATCTTTTCAAATGCATACTATAGAAGCCAAACAAAGTAAATTAATAAAACATATCTCTCTTAAATTTTTAACTAATATTATAAAAGGGAATGAGAATAAGTAAAATGATAGTTTTATCATTTCTTATAAGTTTATTAAAACTAGTTTTAATTTTATTTTAATTATCTAACAGTATAATTTTAATTTATAATAACTAATTTATATATAAGAAACTATTAAAAATTAAATATAAATATAAATTATTTTTATAATCTAATTGCTTAATTCATTAAAATTAATTTGTATTATCATAATTTTTTATAAAAATTGACGCATAAATGATTAGTTTTAAGAAAATAGAATTTTATTAAAAATTTAAATTTATTAAAAATAATTTTGTTATGTTTTAATCATCTAATAATAATAGTTTTCGTTTATAACAACTAATTTTTATAATAAAATTATATATAAAAAATATTATTTGTAATTTTTTTAAAAATATGGATCTATAAAAATATCTTATATTATTAACATATAATTTAACTTTTTCAAACTGACATTATAAAAGTCAAATGAAATAGATTAATGAAGTATACTTTTAAAGTAGAATTTTAAATTATATGTATAATAATAAAATTATAAAGAGATAAAAGTCTTTATTATAAAGATGATATATATAATAATATAATTTTATGGGTTAAAACTATGTCTTGTTATATAATTTTAAATGATATGTATAATAATAAAATTATGTGTTATAATATAATTTTATTAAGATTAAAATTATGTGTTATAATGAAATTTTAATTGTATATATAATGATAATATTTTATTAAAATTAAAAAATATTATACAAAATAATATAAATAATAAATGAAATAATTAATACTAATGTACAATATACGTAACGTAACTCTAATAATAATAAAACCAGGAAGGAAAACACATGAAAATTGATATAAATAATTAAACAATGAGCTCTAATACATAATTTTGATTAAAAGATAAATTTACAAATAATTGATGGTTAGGTTCGATTTCATTTAATCCCCAATTAGACTCTAAGATGAATCCTTTTGATTTATTGTGAAGTCTAGAGATTATTTTGTTTAATATTTTTGGTATCTTAAAGAAAAAAGAAAAGAAATTTTGGTTTCTAATTCTATGTTTTTCTTTCTAGAATTAATAAAGCTTCTATTTATAATGGAAACTTAGGTTAAACTAACAAAAAATACGAATACATGAACTGTAATTTGGTCTACAATTCATATCTAAATCAAATGATTTTTGGTTGATGAATCATGGATCATCTGGAGAGTGAACACAATCTAAATTAATAGCCCATCATATTGGATTAGCCTAAAGGTTAATTGCGGGAATACCATTGTTTTACAAAGTATTTCTAAAAATATTAAACGTGCCTAAACTATTTGCAACTTTTCAACTTTTTCCCTTTTCAAAATTATTCTTTAATTTTTTTTATTTTCAAAAATATCATTTTTCATTTTTCTGTATTTTTCAATTTTTTATTTTTTAATATATAATACATTATTTCTTATAAAAATATATTTTGAAATTAAAAATTTTAAAATATTAAAGGTATATTATTTTAAATTAATATTAAAAAAATTATAATTTAAAATCTTTGTATCAAATACTTAAAATATACATATCAAATACTTAATATATATTAAAATGATATTTTTTCAATAAGTATATTATATATATATAATACCTTTTCTATAAATTTTGAAAAAATCTGTATTTTTGAAAATATTTTTTCAAATTTCATATTTTTACAAAAAAAATCAAATTTATGTATTTTCGCAATTTTTAAAAGTTTTGTTTTGTATTTGTAAAAAACCGTAGCCTAAATTATAAGTTAAAACCGATGAAGACTCCATTCAATAAACGGAACATTGATTTAACCTTAAAAACCTTTTAAATCTTCAATTATTTTTTTTAAAAATTCATCACATACTAATTCACTGAGATTTAAAGAAACCATTCTTATCAATACCATACAAAAATCACACAAAACAGATGGTTATAAATTTTATCTGTAAGTAAATTACATCTTTGATGATTAGATTAACCATAAAAGATTTAGAAATATAAAAATTACCTGTCTGTGCAACTATTCATGGTCAACCACCTGGATTGCTTCCCGTCATTTTCTTATGCATGTTGGCCAAATCCTGCGACCCACATTTTCCCACATGTTTTATCTTATGACAAAGCACTTAGCAATCATATGCTTATTTAAGCTAGTAACCATGCTTGCTAGGCGTTGGTAATTTTCCACGACTGCCATAGTCAAACTAGATTGTCTAACATGCCACTTTTATGCTTAAACTAGCGGGTGTTGACATGAATATATGGACTCCCCAATTCAATAGCTTAACTTAATATAATATTGAAACTCTCGATTTTCAGTTTAATTTAATTGTTGGAGTGGTTTCTAAGAACTTGTTTACAAGTCATGATATGCAAACTCTCTCTACTTTCTTTGGATTGATCACTTAGAATCTATGCTTTTGAAATTCAAATTCATAGACATACTCACAATTCTTTCATATTGGTTAAAAATCCATATTTTTTTGAATAACTTTTAAGGTGAATTCGGAGATGTGACAAATTGGATTGTCCTATGTTATTATTATTATTATTATTTTCTTTTCAAATATACTATGTTATTTTTGGACACATGGAAGAAGAAAGAAATGGATAATGCATATATCAAAACGACGCCGTCTGGGAAGAGAGAGGGAGAGGTGAACTTCAGCTTCAATGCATTGTCTTTCCCTCTCGTGGCGCAGCTTCTGAATTGTGGGCTGCGACTGAATAAAGCGCAGAGAGGGAGAGAGTTTTGGTTTCTAAAACAACCAAAACAAAACAACCACTGAACATGTATTCAACTTCCGGTCAAAGTAACGGTTACCACGATTATCAGCAACGAGTTCCGACGAGTCACCGTGAGCGGGTCAGAAGAGGACCACGTGGTAGTCGCTCTCGAGATTCCAGATATGGGTTTAGGGTTTCTACAGAGCAGCAGCAACAGCAGCAGCAAGAGCAACAAGTCACTCCTTGTACCGATTTCGATATGGCCTACTTCCATTCCTATGCCCATGTTGGTATCCATCAAGAAATGATTAAGGTCTTTCCTTTCCTCCTCCCTCCTTTTTCTTTTTTTTAGACGTTTCTCTCTTCAATTATGTGTTTTTCTCAATTGTGATCGAATCTTTTGCCTGCGTAGTTTGTGGCAAGTGATCCATTTTGAATTTCGGTTTGTTGTCGTTGTTCTTCTTCTTTTCTTTAAAATTTTTTCGGATTGAAGTCTATCAACTTCGAAAAACCCTTTTAGCTTTTAAGCATCATCACATTGTATTCTATTGTAAGCAATTTCACGTCATGGAGTGACCCATTTTTGAATTTTAATGCTTTTCATTTGCCCTTTTGCTTCATTTATAATGGGTTTTGTATAATGCATGTGTTTTAACTGTTGCTAAGTCTTCATATATTCTACTATACTGTGAATGTCTGATTTACTTTTCATTGTTATTTCAGGATCGTATACGCACAGACACTTATAGGAACGCAATCATGCAGCTTCAAAGTCACATTGAAGGCAAAGTAATAACATTGTTACAAAATTTTCAGTTGGGAAATCTTACCGTAGTTTCTTTTCTCTGGTTTTAAATGATATTGGTTGAATTTCTGAATCCACATTTGAGTTAGGTTGTAAATCAAAATGCTTCTAATTTAGCTCCGAAAAGTGGAAACTTCAAATCGGTTGTATGATGTCATGTATTCTATGAATTCATTCGATCCCTATATGTCATATCATGATGTAAAAACATCAGAATGGAGCAAGTATTTTTTTCTTCTTGACATTATTGCTGAGTTTTAAGAAATGCAGATAAACTATTAGATAAGTTTAGCACTCATGCTTAATGCTTATGTATGAATACACTTTCAGGTTGTTGTGGATGTTGGCTGCGGTACTGGAATTCTTTCTATATTTTGTGCTCAGGCTGGTGCAAAACGGGTAACCCATCTTGAAGCTGCCATTTTTAGGAGCTTTTTCGCTACATCCATCAAGTTTTGTTTATTGCAGAATTTTGTTCCTTGAGTGTTATATGTGTGTGTTTTCTTGCTATTTTGAGACAATCTATGAATCTTTCATCTTCCTATTCTGAAGCAATGAAATCAATTCAGCTGCTTTCAGGCTCTTTTCTTCTTTGAGAAAATGAACTACTGTTTGATCCATACGTCATTCAGCAAAAAACACTTGTCTTTGTCATTTTTTTCTTTTATGGTCGCACTTCATTTATGAGATGGTATATATTTATTCTATGCTTTCATTTTCTCAATGTACATGCACATCATGCTTTTAATATTATTCTTTGACCAGGTTTATGCTGTGGATGCAAGTGATATTGCTGTGCAGGTGCCTTCTCTTTCTAGCTCTCTCCCTCTTCCCTCCTCCCCTTTTTCTAGGGCATTTATCTTTTCTTCTAGTTAAATATCTCTTATTGGTTCTCATGCAAGAACTGCCATTTTAGGAAACCACATTTTATAGGTGTTCTCGGTGCCACAAGAGTAAGAAAAAGGAGATTTATCCAGTATCCCCAAAGGAGGGAAAGACGCTGCTATGAGAAAGGCTACAAAAATAATGGATACCGAACTTCATCATGGGATTGGTTCATTGCATATGCAACCTAAAATCCTTCATAAAAAATTTCACAAAGACATCTTAGAACATCTTACAGCCTTAGCTAATGGAGAGAGAGGCATTAGAGGATCCAAACTGGCCTATTTACTGCTTCCAGCTGACACTAGAAGCTATTAGGAGTTTCAAGTTTGAAAAAAACGGTCCTTTTGGTTTCATTGTCTTGCTGTCTAGACATTTTCAGGTTTCTGATGTGTAAAGAATTATTAATACTTGAGCTGGCATTGATCTTGCTCTTTATTTTTGTGCAGGCAAATGAAGTTGTCAAAGCAAATAATTTATCTGACAAGGTGATTGTATTACATGGACGAGTTGAGGTAGGATTCTATACACTGGGACATATGATACATATGCTCTGTCAGGGGCTGTCAGTCTATCTTAAATTATAGGATAAATCGATTGCAGTTGCATGAGGTCAATCATATAAAAAACTTGAGCTCATTTTTTGTGTTGGAGCAATTGAAAAATTCTTGACATATCAGGCATTTGCAAATTCATATGTTTTCTTAGATGCAGTCTAGAAAATTAACAATGGCAGGGGCACTGTGAAGTTTAAGATTAATTAAACTAGACTTTGTATACAAATTAGGACCTTCTTTCAGCACTTGCCAATCATAAGATTAATTTAACTTTAATGGATTCGATCTTGATATGATCACCAGATGTGCTTAAATTATGATCTTTCAGCACTTGCTAATCATAATTTCTTTGACCATCAGCCTTTTTTTTGCCTTTTATTTTTTATATTGGCGTTAAATTTAACATTTTAATGAGAAATGCCGAATTGTTTTGAGCATGTTGATGAACTCCCTTGCTGTGTTCTCTTCATGTTTAACTGGCTTGATAAGCTGGGCCACTGGCGAAATGCATGAGCTAGTTGTTGCATAACAAGGGAGGTTTTGAGCAGATGCCTGTGACATGTGAAAATTATACTGTTTATTACTTCAAATTGTGCCAAGGAAATGCCTATTTTGCTTAGCTCATGAATCACTGTGGTAGGGCTAGAGAGCTGTTGTGTTTTAGTTCATAATGTCTCCTCTTGTACCAGGAAAAGAAATAAGCTTGATGACTGATGGGAAATTTGCTAATAAAAGTATAGATTTTCAGGAATACATAATTAGAAAAGTAGGAATTTGTTTCCTGGTTCTTGTACTGGATCATTTGCTTCTTAATGTCCACTTGAATCTCCAAAGCATCTCTGCAGGACGTTGAAATTGATGAAGAAGTTGATGTTATAATTTCGGAATGGATGGGTTACATGCTCTTGTATGAGGTGATTACAGAATTGCGTTGTTCATGTTTACAGTAATTTTTGTGCATATCTCTGGTACTGCTATTAGGATGTCTACATTTTTGGACTTCCAACTTTTTGTTAAAGATAATAATTCCTCATCCCACTCACATGAAAGAAACTCTTTTCTCTCTCTCTTTTCTGAACTGTAGAGCATGCTGGGGAGTGTTATCACTGCCAGGGATCGGTGGCTAAAACATGGAGGAATTATTCTTCCATCAACAGCAACTGTAATCTTTTCTCCCTGTTTGTTCTATGATTAAGCATGATTGATGCAACTGTAATATGCAATGCATTTCTTTATATGCTCCAATTTATGATTTTTTTCTAATACAACAAAAAATTGTTTAAGTTAAAAACTATTCTGCTGAGGTCTACACAGCTTGGTTTCCAGCTTTATCATGTAGAATCCAACACTACTGTATATGATGCTGAGTTGTAATTAATGCTTCCTGCAGTTGTACATGGCACCAGTCACCCATCCTGACAGATATGCTGAAAGCATTGATTTTTGGCGGAATGTTTATGGAATTGATAGTGAGTTTCAACATATATGGAATTTGCTGAAATTGTGAATATGTTCAATTTGTTTTGCATATACATTTCTGGTCATAGACTTTAGGTGCCTCTTAAGAATTTTGTTTTCATTGTTTTTGGTTTTAGTGTCTGCCATGATGCCATTGGCCAAACAATGTGCATTTGAGGAACCATCCGTGGAGACAATATCGGGTGAGAATGTTTTGACGTGGCCGCATGTGGTGAGTCTCCTGTTTGTTACGTTAGTGTCCTTGTTAGTAGTTATTAGTAAGCCTTTTATGACAAACTTTTTCATATTGTCCTTCCTCATTACCATATGGCATAATAGCTTTGAATGCTGGTTACAGGTTAAGCATGTGGACTGCTATACAATTCAGATTCATGAGCTAGAATCTGTTTCTACAAGATTTAAGTTTCAATCAATGATGAGAGGTTATATTTCTTTCTAACCACCAAATCCCATCCTTGCAAAAAATTTATCATCAGATTGCTGCAAAAACATCATACTTTGCACCATTCTTGCATTTGGGCCTCAATCTTTTCTCCCAAGAGTAAGCTTTTTATAGAGAATAAAATTACAGCATTGAAACTTCTGGGCTTCAGATTGTTTTGGCTTTATCTTTGTGTTCATGTTATCGACTTCAAAAGTTAAACTACCAGTCACAACATATTACAAATTTTCAATATCAACCTATCATCCATATCTGTTGCTTTTCTATAGCTTTTGACTTTCTCGTTTTATTCTGGTTTTATGTTTCTATAAACTCCAGCTCCATTGCATGGGTTTGCCTTTTGGTTTGATGTTGAATTCTGTGGGCCTGCAACATCTATAAATTCTGTTGTGAATAATCCTCCGGTAGATGGGAACCAAAGTAAGAAAAGGACAAATCCTAATGATTCACTTGTGTTGTCCACTGCACCTGAGGACCCACCAACACACTGGCAACAGGTATAACAAGCTTTTGTGCTCTTGGTATGGTAGAAACTTGCACATTTTATTTTCCAATGCATGGTTCTATGTCATCTTGAACAAGTTATGTCATATACTAAGATCTAGCCTATAGAAATTTCATGGATTGAAGAGAGTGTTGGGTCAAACTCACCACAATGGTTATAAATGAATTGATACTTATCTTGCATAAAACCAATTGGTTTGTGCTAAGTACCAATTTGCTCCAATTATATGACCACTTAACTTTCTCATCTTTTTCATGTGGGATTCTCCAACACTTCCCTTCAAGTATAACTGTTTTAAATCAATTGCCACATACTAAACATAAACCTTCACCTAGAGATCTATCAAATATCTAAAACTATCTTAGAAGCCCTAGGTCTACACAAATTTTATATCTTTGAACACAAACTTAGGATTATCTTATTGTTTGATCATCTTAGACTTTGATACCATGGAGAAATTCTATGGTTCAAAGAGTGTGGGACCAAGCTTATAATAGTGATCATAAATGGGGTTGGTACTCATCTTACACAAAATCAACGGGTTTGTGTTAAATATCAATATGCTCCATCTATATGTCACTTAAACTTCTTACATCTTTTCCATGTGGAGTGCTCCAACATAACCATTGATAGTGTTCCTTGAGGGTGGTCTAAGTCTAGCGATGCTAGAAGCAGTATAAAAGTGCTAATTTTGGTCATACAAAAGGGGTAGTGAAAAGAACTGAATTGCAAGTATAAGAATGTGGTTGCAGGGGAGGATGCCTCCTTTGTCACATATGGGTAAATCAACTAGTATCACAATTTTTGGTTGGTTGTTTTTTGTTTATATAGAGGAAGAGAGACATTATTGTGAACTTATTATTTTTATCATCTAATTTTATTTCTTAAATAGAAAACTAGATTTGCAAAAGCATGAGGGAAAAAATTAGACAATGATGAATTCTTTGATGACAGATTAAAGTAATTATCAACATAAAATTTAGTAGGGGGAATATCCTTTGAGTTGAATGTATCATTTAGAATTGAAGAATGTTATTCAATTGAATGACTCTAAAGATTAAATCGTCTACTTAGAGACTTTCTCATCTATGCATATGCACACATGCACTCCGACATGAAATGCTGGATACGAGTAGATATTTAATTCATGTAAATTTTGCTATTAATTTTAATCATGCATATTTACATGCATGTGAAGTGCTGGATATGAATATAGTTAATGTACCGTTTGCTTAGTTCCATTTAACATTTTATGATTTCTTTTGGTATTGTGGCCATTAACATTTTAAGTAAATTACAAAATTTGGTAGAAAATTCAGTTCAGACTTCTCCAATGTCAATTTAAAGCTTTTGAAAATGTATTACTGGTTAGCAAAATCATGATACCAAGTGATTGTGATGGAGTTGATGACTGAAAAAATCCACAGACCATTCCAAGGTTAAAGCCAAAATCTACCTGATAATTCAATTGTTATGTCAACTGTGGATGGCATGGCGCCTAATCTGGAAAAATTTGTTTGCCCTGGGCAATTAATGTGATAGGAACTTGGTAGTTGATATAAGAATTTGTACTTCTGGTGGCCAAATGAAATTGAGCAACTGAATTGCATCTTGCAGACAGTGATATATTTTTATGACCCAATAGAAGTGGAACAAGATCAACTCATTGAAGGTTCAGTGACATTATCACAAAGCAAAGAAAATCGCCGTTTCATGAACATTCATCTCGAATACACGTGAGTTGGCATATCTGTTTGAGATAATGAATTCATTTGTTCTTGTATGATGAAAATGGATTCTGCTTGTGCACACATATTACCCATTTTACAAATATTGCTCTAATATTTTTGCATTTGCAGATCTGGCGGTCGGTCTTTTGTAAAAGAGACTGTAATGAGGTGATACCCCTCATTGCCAGCTTTTATAAGGTTAATCATCAGTTAATTCCTGGATATGATACTTTTTCTAGCGCAGTCTGAATGAGATCGTCTTGCCGGCAACCTTGACAAAATATCGACTTAGAATGAAGCTCTTATGCTAACCATCATGAATCATGTAATTTACTGATTATTAACTTTGGAGATGATACTATTATAGTTAGAATATAACCATGTTAGACGCCAGAGATTCCCGTTTTCAGTCCTTGGGGGATTGGCTTGTTTCCGGAGGAGATGAAAGCTACATAACAGTGTCACTGGTTTGTGTTGTTTGTCGCATTGGTTTCTTATGATACCCATTTCCTCGGAGAATTAGAGGTTAGAATTGTGTCTTAGTCAATCATTTCATTGGATTTGTTTTACAATTCATGTAATCAATCTGTTTGTATACACAATTTTTATGGCTCATTATTCCTTTTCTGAGAGGCAGTCGTCTGCATTTTTGGAAATGGCCCAGTTTTCATGTGGCTGGGCTGCTTGTCTTTGGGACCAAATGATGATTAGAAAGTTTTGATTAGAAAGTTTTGTGAAGTTGATGTTTTTACTTTCTGGATTACATAAACCTCAACCACACTTGCATTATAATCGAAATATTCCTTGTTGCTTTCTTGATCTATTTGTCATTTCCTTCGCCCTCTCATCTTTCTTTACCTTGAGAAAGTGAGTTATCGCTTAGACCATCTGATAATATGTCCAATTGATTTAATGTTACTCACTCTTTCAAGAATTATCATTACATACATGCACATTTAATATCATAATTTTTGGGAAGAAGGTGCATTTTTACTCTCAAGATTGATGAGGTAGATATGCTTGTTTGGTATTTTTATATGCAATTAGATTTTAAAATTGAACTAATTCTTTAAAGTAAGTCTTTATTTATTCTATACAATTTCAAACTTGATAGTTTATATTTGCTATAATATATTTGTGATCCCTTGATTTTGTCAGATTTTTTCATTGTCTTTACATTGTTTTATTTTAATGCATCAACTTATTTATTCATATACCTTTAAACTTTTATTCATATACATTGGTTTATTTATTCATATACCTTTAAACTTTTATTACTATTAATTTTGCATTTAAGGTGCATGTAATATATGTTATAGTTTATCATTTTAATCTTTAAATGTTATTTTTTATAAAAGTTAAATGCACAATATAAGTAAAGTTAAGGTATTTAAATGATAAAAATTAAAATTCATAAGATAAATTGAAAAATTATGATAAATCTAGGTGTTTAAAATTATATAAATAAATAGGTTGACATATTAAAATGAAAAAAATTGAAGTAGAATAGGATAAAATGAAAAAATATGGTAAATTTTTAAGAGATATAGATATATTAGGGGTTTATATTTTTATAAAAGTGGAAGCAGCCGATTGCTTCATTCTTGAAATCAATTCTCATGGAAACAAATTATGACATTCAATCTTGCTTTTTATAAATCGAAAGCAAATTGAAACCTGTTGACAAGATTTTTGCTTTTCACTACGATAATTAGTAGGGAATTTTTTTAAAAATATTATGTGAAAAAGTTATTTTTTTTAACTTTATCAATTCTCATTTTTTTTTGCAAAAATATCACATTTTTAAAATAATATATCAACTCAAAATAGGAAAATATCAACTTAAAATCTTTTGAGATTTTATTAATTATATACAATTGTAATTAAATATAATTACATAAAACAAATATAATTTAAATTATCTTATTACATTATCAATAAAAAATATTAAAATAAATTATAAATTCATAAAAGCATGTGTGAAATTTTTAAAAAATTTGATTTTAATAATAAATTCTTTTAGATATATTTTTTTTATAAAAAAATTTTTTTATAATAAAAATTATTTCTAATAATAAAAAATATTTTTATTTTTTAATAATAAAGAATATTTTACAGTTTTTTCATTTTTGATATTCTTTAACTTTTTTATTTTTTAATAAATAATATATTATTTCCTATAAAAATATTCTTAAAATTAAAAATTATTAAAATAAATTGTAAATTCATATGTGAAATTTTTTAAAAATCTGATTTTAATAATAAATTCATTTATATCTATTATTTTTTTATAAAAATAATTTTTAATAATAAAAAATATTTTACAGTTTTTTTCATTTTTGATATTTTTTAACTTTTCTTTTTTAATATATAATATATTACTTCCTATAAAAATATTTTTTAAAATTAAAAATTATTAAAATATAAAATTATATTATTTTAAATTAACATTTTCAAAATTTTAATTTACAATTTTGATTTTCAAAAATATGTTTTAAATTTCAATACGTATTACATATATGATACCTTTTTCAAAAAGTTCAAATTTTTTAAAATAATTTTTTTAATTTCATATTTTTGAAAAATATATTTTTATATTTTCATAATTTTTGAAATATTTTACTATATTTTTTTTTGTAAAAAAACCATATTAAAAATCATGATTAAAACATTTTTCAAAGCATGTATATACAAAAATTATACAATTAGGATACAAAGAAGTATATAATAAGGGTACAAGAAGTATACAATAAGGATACAAAAGGTTTACAAAATTATATTTTCTACAACTTTAAATATTAAAGATACATATATTTACAATATATTTTACGAAATGTAATATCTGATATGTAAGGGTTTACTACAAGTATATGATAGGTATACAAGAAGTATATAATAAGGATACAAAAGATTTACAAAATTATATTTTGTACGACTTCAAATATTAAAGATACTGTGAGCGTACGTATCCGTTTCTCGGCTTTTCCGGTTTTTACAGGTTTTAACTTTTGAGAAAAACGGGATATGTGTGGAGTCGCCACCTAGTTTGTTTCTATTAATCCAATTGAATTAACTTTTGAAAACTAGGAAATA
>CANYBF010344647.1:0-13097 GCA_948192965.1 Dalechampia spathulata
CTTTATTTGTTTTTCTTTTATTTGGGTGGGTTGTATTTTAAATACCCACATTTTATTTCTTGCATTTATTTTCTGCAATTTATCGCTTTCCTTATGCTTTCTTATGCTTTATAATTTGTGTATGCTTCTTTGAATGCCTTATACCATTCAAGAGTACGTTAATCAAACTTAAACCTAATTGTGTGCTTAGGAGCTTTCATTAAAATTAAATAAGTGAACATAATAAAATGGAACATTAATAAATTTGAAATCTCAAACCCAAACTCTGAAGAAATTCAGGCTGCTTTCCAACACAGGAAGGCCTGGGTTTTATTTCTTAGTTTTCTAGTCATTCAATTGAATTGACGAAACAAACTAGGTGGCGACTCCACTTAATAACCTCAATGCGATTTTTCTAGGTTAAAGAACAATCAACTATGGAAGTACGCCATTGAGAGCAAGCACCTCGTCCCGCGTCCGGGGCGCGCTACTCTTACAACTTGCTTGCTTGATAGTGCTTGGGCTTTCTTCCTTCTGTCATGATCATGACTTAACTTGGCTCCTTTTCCTCTTGGCATAGCTTCTATCATGATAGCGACTTTGAATATCATGATCATGACTTACTCCTTTAAGTCTCAAAATGCTTCATTTCTTCTCTGTTGCTTCCTTAATGCTACACATTCAACAAACTCATCAAATTCTACTAAATCAAAGCAAAAATGTAATAAAATGATCATTAAACACTAACTGCAAACAACTAAACAAGCACACAATTTGACATACATTAGTGCCATTATCCATTGTTTTTGATAAAGATATACAATTTACTTCCTGATTTTAAGAGAATTTCTAGCAAACTTTAAGTATTAAGGTACATTTCAGCAAAATATTCCATCCACAGATATACCGATAATCCAAGTGGATTATTCAAATATTAGAAGATATGCTTCGAGCTTGTGTTTTAGAATGGATTGGTAGCTGGGACAGGTACATTCCCCTTATTGAATTTACTTATAATAATAGTTTCCAATCAAATATTCAGATGGCACCGTATGAAACATTATATGAGAGATGCTATAGAACTCTATTTAACTGGGATGAAGTCAATGAACAATGATTGTTGGGACCTGACATTGTACAATAGGTAGAAGAGCAGGTGAAGTTAATCAGAGATCAATTGAAAATAGCATCTAATTGATAAAAATCTTATATAGATCTGAAGTACAGAGATATTGAATACAATATTGGAGATAAAATATTTTTGAAAGTATCACCGTGGAAGAAAATTTTACGATTTGGTCAGAAAGGGAAATTGAGTATGAGATTCATTAGTCCTTATGAATTATTGGAAAAAATTAGGCCGTTGGCTTACCGTTTAGCTTTCCCACCAGAATTGGACAGAATTCATAATGCTTTCCATGTTTCTATGTTACAAATATATAGGTCCAATCTATCACATATCATACCAGTGGAGAATATAGATGTTTAATTTGATTTATCTTATAGTAAAGAGCCAATCAGAATTCTAGCTCATGAGATGAAACAGCTACGCAACAAATGAATTCCACTAGTTAAAATATTATGGAATCACCATGCAGGGCAAGAAGCAAAGTGGGAACATGAATCAAGTATTACACAATAATATCCTCACTTGTTTACAAGTAACTGGGATCAGAATTTCAAGGACACAATTCTAATTTAGGGGGAGAGAGTTATCACATCCACACACTTAGTATGTTGCATTGATTATATGTATGATGTATACTTGTTAATATGTGTGTGTGATTGAGATTATGATATGGAAATGTATGATGTATGAATCTGATATGGAAAATAAATGATGTGGTATTTGATAGGTGTTATGATGTTGATATGATAATAGCTGGTGACCGAGTAATGAATAGTGTGATAATAAGATTGGTACGACGTCAAGATTGATATTGGTAAATGTATCGATATCCTTACATGTATTATATATTGATTGCTAAAGAATACTTCATATATATATATATACATGTGCTTCATTAAGAAAATTTATTTGTGTGTGTAAGTATACATGTATTTGTATGTGTATATGAATGTATATACGTAAGCATATGTCTATAGTTTTAAGTGATGATTAAAATGTATATATATAATGTATTATAACGTATGTAATGTATTATATTATAATGTATGTATATAAAGTATTATATTATATATATAATGTTAGTGGAATGAAGGGATACAGTTCAGTGCATGTATGTGCATGATAACTGACAGAACTCACCCTATTGAATTAAAAAGAACTTAGGAAGAATACCCACTCATCCATTCTTTTCTTCTCTTCATTCTCATCGTAGCACTCAACCTTTTTCTCTTCTTCTCCTTGTTTTTACCAAAATGCTTACCCTTCTTCCTCTTCTCCTTGTCTTCACCGAAGCACTTATTTTTCTTCTTCTTCACTTTATTTCCACCATAGCACTTACTCTCTTTCTTTTCCTTATTTTACCGTAACACTTATTCTTCTTCTCTTTATTTCTTTGATCGATCCTCACCCAAATGAACATGCATGGATGTTTTACTTTGTAAATCAAGCTTAGGAAGACTAACAAAGTGAGTGTATGAAGTTTATTGAAGATCAGTGGATGGGTCAAGGTGGAAAGCTATTTGAGCGATTCTAGTTTCTTTTTCCTTGCCTTAATTCCTCGTCACCCAGACTTCCAACCGAAAGGCATATTGAATGTTTAAAGAAGAAATTTATTTAAGGTGAGTTATAATCGAATGATTGTATGTGCGAGTTCTCTTAGTTCCATGGTGTTTGAGGGAAAAGATGTGGTTGCCAAGTGATTTGCCTTGTTTATTTACCATATTAAGTTATTGTAAAGCTGTTTTGTAAATTAGAAGTGAACTTGTGGTTACTGTGTATGTAATGTGCATAAGGTGACATTTTGGACGTGTATGTTCATTCACCTATCATACATGATTATGGAATTGTTCTAATGTTCCATGCTTTTTATTTATGATTACATGTTAACATGATTATGGAATAATAAGGATGGTTTTTAATTTGAATTAAAAGGGTTTTAATTCAATGAATTAATGTTATGCGTATAAGATGCTAATTATATTTGTTTATTTGATTTTCATCAATTTGATCATATTCAATTTATTAATTTCGTTAATAAATTTGATATTCATGTATTAAATACATTAAGAATTTAATAAATAATATTTTATTAATTTTTAAAATTAATAAGTATTTTATTTGGATTAAAATTCTTAAAAGATCAAATTGAGTATGATAATTTGATTTGACTTATTTTATTGTATTTGATTTCCATGTGATATATTATTATTTAAATATGATTTAAACATTTAATATGTTACTTGTTAGATGGTTATTTAATTATGATAAATAATTTTTTCAAAGAAATAATACAAAGTTAAAAAATGTATTTCAAACAACAAGCCCAACAAGTATTTTTAATTTATTTTAAAAAGATTAAAACCTAAATATTTAAAGAGGAGATTTAATTTATACATTATATGTGTATGAATGAATGGATGTTGGCATGATTGTGATTATGGACTAGGCCTAATGAGATTAAGCATATACATTTTTTACAATTTTGGTAAACAAGGCCTCCAAGTCTTGCCTTATCTTATACTCTATTTTATTTCTTTTCCCATCTACTCCCTAAATGTAACTTTGGGTTTTTATATTTGAAATATGTAATTAGATTACATTGGTTGAAAAAGAAGATATAAAAGGAAGTAAAAAGAGCATAGAAGCAAGGTGTTCCAAAACGAATTCCAAGATAAAATTTGTAATAGAATAGATTTTAATTTCAAATTTTTAGAGTTGTAATTCATGCATGAACTAATTTTGACCTAAGTAGTATTTCAAGTTCATAATCATCATGATATAAGTTATTACATATGTTAATATCTATAATGCATGAGCATGCTTTTGCATGCACAAGCCAGGATCATGCGTGGTGCATAAGATAAGCATGTCCATCTTGTATGTTTAAACACATAAAGGAAAGCAAACCCTTAAAAGGAATATTGAATCGAAGGTCTTACAATTTTAAGAATAAGGATGAAGAGCTTCATTTCATCCGGGTTGTTGGGCATACCCAAGCTTATTTTCCATAAGGTATATCTAAGTTTTTAAAATCGGGTTGGATTTAAATGAAATCTATTATTTATTATGCATACTCAAGGTAATAGATCTCATAGGCTGGTTTTGGGTATTATGTCATGAGATAATATAAACCATCAAGAGTTAATGACCCAATGATTCAGTAATCATATGGCAATATGATTGACATATGATGTCTACCTATTAAAATTAGGTTCTAGTTTACTGGGAATACCCAAGATTAGAATTTAATGGTCATTGGATACTGACTCACTAAGAAAAGTAAAGCACAACTTTCTTGGAATAATAGTTAAAGGCTATTGGTTCTAAATAAAATAATGAGAGATAAAAATAAAATTAAATACCTTATTATATTTTAAAATAACATGATGTTTTAATCAACATACTATTTTTCCTTTTCTTCTATTTTAATGGCGTAAAAGGTTAACTTACATAGAATTCTCAAACATAAGTTGAACAGATCTAACTACATTGAATGGATTTGCTAAATAAAAATAGTTTTGAAAGGCAAATAGATAGCTCATGTTTTAGATTAAGCTTATTATATTTTTAAAATAACATGATGTTTTAATCAACATACTATTTTTCCTTTTCTTCTATTTTAATGGCCTAAAAGGTTAACTTACATAGAATTCTCAAACATAAGTTGAACAGATCCAACTACATTGATTGTATTTACTAAATAAAAATAGTTTTGAAAGGCAAATAGATAGCTCATGTTTTAGATTAAGCTTATCCATGCCAACCTATTGCTAATTTCTTTAATGATATGAAAGAAGTATAAAGTTCAAAAGGGAGGATGAGATAGCCAATAGTAGCATGCTTAGTGCTATGGAGAGTGATCTTTAAAAGGAGTGCGAGATTATGAACTCTCATACCATGGCTTAGTATCTCAGAACCCTTTTTCAAGAAAGGTGAGGATAAAGAGATACAATCTCTTAAAGTTACTATTTAGGTGTAGAATGGTTGAAGGAGCATATACTATATCACATGGTATAAAGATGCATGGATACATTAAAAGATTGGAGGGTTTAGGATTGACCCTTCAGGTACAATTGGTAGTAGACCTTATTCTATAATCATTGCCTAAGAGTTATAGGCATTTTTATCTTTGACTATCAAATGAATAAGGAACATACTTCTATTATAAAGCTAATTAACTTTTGAAGGTATGCTCAAGATACAACAAGAGAAGATTAAAGATGGCTATGGTAATGAGCTATTCTAAGAAGAAGGGTAAAGCTCAAAAGAAAGGCAAAAAGCCATCTCTTAAGCTGAAATGTGGTATGGCTAAATCAATGGTTGCAAAGTAGGCTATTAAGGGGATTTGCTTCCATTTTCATAAAGATGGCCACTAGAAGAGGAACTTCAAGGTGTACTTGGAGCAATATAAAAGGATCATCCTTCTACTTTAGGTATATATGTAATTGAGGTTAATTCTAATGTTGTTTCTAATAAAAAAAACTGGATAATCGATACTGGTTGTGCATCTCATATTTGTTATGATTAGTAGAGACTAAGTAGTTAAAGGAAGCTGAATAAGAGTGATGCAAACATTTATGTTGCTAATGGAGCAAGGGTTGATACATTAGAAATAGGTAATTATGTGTTGCATTTAACTTCTAATTTAAATTTAGAAGTTAATAATTATTATTACATTCCAACCTTATATAAGAACCTTATTTTAGTATCTTGTCTGGTAAAATAATGCTATAATATTTCCAATAATGGTAATGGATATTCTATTTTCAAAGATGGTATATTCTACTATTCAATGAATGGCTAAAATGGAATTTATATATTGGATAATTCAAACTTCATTTACAATGTTTAAACTAAAAGGATAAAAAGTGATGATCCTAATTAATTTTATTTATGGCATTATCGCCTTGGCTATATAAACAACACTTACATGTCCAAGTTATACAAACTTGGCAATTTAGGTTCATTTGATTTTGAATCATATGAAACATATGGATATTGGTTATTAGGTAAGATGAAAAAAATCGCCCTTTAAGGAAAAGGTAAAAAAGCTAAGAAAACATTAAAACTCATACATTCAGATATATATGATCCTATGTATACACATACAAAAGGTGGATACCACTACTTTATTACATTAATTGATGATTATTCCAAATATGGATGTTTGTACTTGATGAATTACAAGTTTGAAGCCTTTGAAAAGTTCAAAGAATTTAAAAATGAAGTAAAAAATAACTTGGCAACAATATTAAAACTCTTTGATCAGATCAAGATGGTAAATACTTAAGCTAAGAGTTTTTGGACTATCTTAAAGATAATAGGATATTATCTCAAAGGATACCTCAATACACGCTATAATATAATGGTGTATTAGAAAGGAGGAATTGAACTTTATTAGATATGGTTTGGCTAATGATGAGCCTTTCGGATTAATCTAAATCATTTTAGGTTATTTACTGGAGATTGTTGTACATGCTTTGAACAGAGTTCCATCTAAATCAATTCACTCTACTTTATATGAGATATGGTTTAGCAAGAAACCTATGTTTTCTTATTTGAAGGTATGAGGTTATCCTACTTATATGAATAGGATAATGTTAAATAAGCTAGACACTAAATCTGATAAATGTTATTTTGTTAGCTATCTTAAGGAAACCATAGGGTACTACTTCTATCATCCTTTAAAACAAAAGGTGTTTATTTCAAATAATGTTTTCTTTTTAGAGAAAGAGTTTCTTCTAAAAGGAGATAGTGGGAGTAAGATTGAATTAATGAATTTCAACAACCATAAGATGAAGCAGATCAACTTATGGATCCTACTGATGTTCTACATGATGATGTCAAAATAGTTCTTATGCAAACACATGATCTTAAATGCTCAACTACAGTGAGAACTATACCTGAGAGGTATGGATTCCTTGTACATGAAAAAAAGAAGTCTTATTAGTTGAGAATGATAAACCTTTAAAGTATAAGAAAGTTCTGAAAAGTTTAGAATATGACTTATGGTTAAAGGCCATCTAGTCTAAAATGGATTCCATGTATGAAAACTAAGTTTGGACTTTGGTTAATCCACCTGAAGGGATTAAACCCATTAGGTGCAAGTGGGCCTTTAAGAAGAAGATAGACATGAATGGTAATGTTGTTACCTATAAAGTTTGCTTAGTAGTAAAAGGTTATTGATAGAAGTAAGGAATTGATTATGATAAGACCTTTTCTCTTATAGCTATTCTTAAATCCATTAGAATCTTACTTGCCATTTTTGGTCATTCTGATTATTAGATTTGGTAAATAAATAAGAAGATAGCTTTCCTTAATGGAAATATTCTTAAGAAGGTATATATGATACAAGCTGACAGTTTCATATCCATTGATAGCAATAAAGTATGCAAACTTTAGAGATCCATTTATGGATTGAAGCAAGCATCAACGAGTTGGAACATCCATTTTAATGAAGCAGTTAAAGAGTTTGACTTCTTTCAAAAATGTCAATGAACCTTGTGTTTACAAGAAAACTAGTGTGAGTGTAATTACTTTCTTAGTTTTATATGTAGATGATATACTACTCATAGGAAATGGTATATTTATTTTTGCAGAATATAAAAGTTTAGTTGTCCAAACAATTCTTCATGAAAAGACCTAGAATAAGCTACTTATATTTTAGGCATAAGAATTTATAAAGATAGACTCAGGAAGCTGATTAATCATTCATAGTCTACATATATAGATAAAGTGCTAAAGAGGGTTGGCATGGATTTTCAAATAAGGGTCATATTCGTATAGTACATAGGAAATATCCTTCTAAGGCTTAATGTCCAAAGACAGAAGAGAAGAAAGATCACATGATGAGGGTTCTATATGCTTTTGCAATTGGATCTATTATGTATGTTATATTATGTACTAGACCCATGTACCATTCTCTTTGAGTGTTATAAGTAAGTTTCAATCCAATTATGAAGAGGAACATTAGGCGACTGTCAAAAACATCCTTAAGTCCTTGAAAAGAATTAAGGAAATATTCTTAGTCTATGGAGAGGGTGATTTATAGATAATTAGATATACTAATGTAAGTTTTCAATTAGATAAAGATGATTGTAAATCATAATAAGGTTATATGTTGTAATGAATGATTCAAATAAGATACTACAGTAGATCAAACTACAAAGGTAGAGTGCATTGCAACATCAAATATAACTAAGGAAACTATCTGGATCAAGAAGTTCATTCATGAACTTGGACTGGTTTCTTGGAGTGCTAGTCTTATTCCTCTATTATGTTATAATAATGGAGCCATAACATAAGCGAAGGAGCCTAGATCTTATCAGAAGTCTAAGTACGTACTCAAGAGATACCATTTGATTAGAGAGATCATTGGTAGAGGAGAAGTAGAGGTTAAAAGAGTTCCTACATAGCATAATGTGGCAGACCCTTTCATTAATATATTGACACAAAGCAACCATGATAGGCATGTAGCTTCAATACAGTTTAACTTTATGAATGATTGACTTTAGCATAAGTGGGAGTTTGTTAGTGTATGCTTTAGAGCATCGTGCTTTATGTATAATTTTGTAATTAAATTTATAATCAATAAAAGGTATTATTCATTATATCAATGCATAATTTAACATACTTATTTTACTTAGAGTATTAAACTAAATAATGAAGTCTAAGATATTAAAATAGAATAAAAGAAATTCATAAAGAGTTTATGATATGAGATTATTATTATATGCAAATGTCCAATATCTAAATTACCTTAATCATAGTATTAATAAGATTGGACGTAATTAATATCGGTGGATCAACATATTGGACATTATTAATGCAGGTAAATTAGCACATATTATACTTTTGTTAAGGAATGATTTTCATTCACTATGATATGAGTTGTCTAAAGTATATATGTAGATGAATAGTATAGTTAATGTCATTGACTTTTTTATAGCACGTGTGCATTTTTGAATTTTCTTCAATACGATTTATTGCAATTCTCCATTTTCAAATGTAAGTTGTATACATGATATTTGCAATGCTTTAGGCTATTTGGCCATATGGTGCATCTAGTTTTTGGTACATGTCAGTTGGTGCATGAAGTTAGCCTTTTCATGCATGCATATTATGAACTTGCTCTTTTCTTGATATGGCTTGATATAGGTTCCTATTATGGAAACCAAGTTGCATATATATGTTCCATAGCCTTATAAATCATTTAGACATGTGGCACATCTAGTTTATGGCTCATGTACATTGATGCATGAATGATTTTTTAACTTCATGTGTCACATATAACACTTCATTCGACACATGAAGTTCAAAATTCAACTTTTTCCCACATTACCAATGGATTTTTGCTCATTACTCAATGGGTCTTATAAATACCCTTCGGGTATTAGCATTTAAGGGTAAAACAATAAATTCTAAAACAAAACTCTGCCAAAATCAAACCAAAACTAATCTTACTAAATTAATCTCTTAATTAGGTAATTAGAAATTAATTAACCATAGTTAAACCCTAATCACATTTAGAAATCAAGGATTAAGCTTCACTAAGCATTGGTGAGTTGATTTTCATTTTATATTTTCCTCTTTCTCTTGATTTTTTATTGATTTAGTTGGCTTTGTTTGTGATTTTGCTTGTTCCCAAATGCTATAATAGCATTTAAGGATTGCCAATAGTCTAAATGATATGTGATAGTCAAATAATCAGATTACTTTCATGATTTTGGCTAAAAAATGTGATTTCCTCTTTTAGCAAACAACTTCATGTGATGCATATACTATTATATGTGACACATGTAGTCTATTTTTTACTTCATATGATGCATATTTCACTTTATATGATGCATATACTTCCATTTTCATTATTTGTGTTGCATGAACATCTATATACGATGCATATAATGTTTTAGGTTGACAGAAATCCAATTGTTCAATTAGTTTTGCTTCAATTTTCAATTTCTTTAAAGTTTCTAGCAGCATTCATGATTTCATAGTGATCTTAATGAACTAGATTTATCATAGATCATTCTAATTTCATTGATTTTTGCCTCAAAATTAATTAATCAAGTTAAATCTTATTTTTTACTTAATCTAGCTGCAATTGATGTGATTGAAGTCAAATTAGGTATTGATTTATGCTCTAATTGATGTTTGATGATGTCAAAGTCTTCCAATTTTGATTTTCATGATCAATTTGATGGTTTTGGCATTAAATCAATCCAATTTAGCTTTACATTTCAATTAAATGCTATTTTAATTGTAATTTGGAGTTTAATGACACTATTAACCTTAATTGGATGTTGACTTATTTCTAAGTGATGCTCCATGTGATCTTAGAATCTTCCAATAATGTCTATGAATGATTTTTCCTAAAATTGATTTTGTTTTCATGATCTGACTCATTTTTTATTCCTTGTCTCATGAATGTTACCGACATATTCCTTAGGATTTGATCCTTGATTCATGCTTTCATATAACATCGAATTGATCAACCACATCACAACATTCCTTTTATTGCTTAACAATTTCATTTGTTTACATTTTCCATCCGTGCATTTTGGCTTGTGCTACCCTAGTTAATTTTTCCAAATGGAGGAGATGTTGCTATACATCTCAAATTCTTGTATCGTTGAAGATCCCTTGTAATAGAATAGGCCTTTATTTATAAGATTCCCTTTTTACATGTATGATTTAGCATATTTTCATCGTGTATCCCCCTATCTCTATGCTTCCCTTTCTCTGGGCCAATATTATTTTATTCATGCTACTGTGCTTTATTATGTTACTATGCTTATCTTATCATTGCCCAATAATGTATATTATTCCATGTCATCATTTAACATGTCATGCTTATATCATGTCATCATTTTACATGTTATGCTTATGCCATATCATTTTTATACCATGTCATCCTTCACATATCATGTCTATACCATGTCATTTATCATGTCATGCTTATGCCATGTTATTATCCCACATGCCATGCATATGCCATGTTTCATTCACCAGGATTACCATATTACAATGCCATACAATTTACCATGATTGTCATATCATAATTATCATGATATTATCTATTATGATTAATGCTATGCTACATTGTATGTGTGCTTTATTATGTATGTTTTTCTGCTTAGGTTAATTAATCATATTAAAATGGTAAAATCAAATTTGTAAACCTTAAGAGAATAGATCTTCACCACCTAAACCCATCCTTGTGTTGGTTTATGAAAGTGTGTGTTCTAAAAATAGAATAGTTAAAAAGTGTTTAAAATGAATATGGAATGTCGTGTATAACCGTACCAAACCTGGTATGCCTGTACTGACTTAAAAACCATAATTCAAAACCAATACAAGAGCTCAATATGGTCGTACCACCCATTGGTATGCCCATACAGATCTCAATCTATTGACACGTAAATTCTTGAGAGCTATGGTACACTAGTATCACCCATTGGTACGCCCATACCAAACTCAAGGAAACAAAGCCAACTTGGTACAGTCAACCATATGCCCATACCACAACAAACATAGAATTGGTACGACCATACCGAAAATGGTACGCCCGTACCATACATAGTAAAATCCATACAACTTATTATGGTGAATCGTATGGCTATAACAAAAAACAAACATAAGTGGTACACCCATACTAAATATAGTACACCCGTACCATACATAGAAAAATTATTTTAAATTGCAAATAACTTAAATTAACTAACATAAAACACACATATCAAAATGATGGGCTTAACAATCTCCCCCTTTTGATGTTGGTAATCAATTTAGGCTCAATTTGCAAAAACATACTTAAAAAGTTTAGATTTGAAAATCTTTTAGAAATCTCCCCCTTTGTTTTAGAATTCATGCCATGAAATACCAAGTAATCAATCCAACATAAACGAAAGGAGAAAACTAAGTCATAATTAGAGTAAATAATAAGCAATATAAGATAATGAACTGAATAATCATTAGATGTCATATATACTCAAAAAAATGAATACAATGATTATAGTAAAATATCCAATACACTCATTAGAGCAATAATGAAATGAAATAAAAAGATAAAAATGACATAAAATAGATAAAAATGACATAAAATAGATAAAAATGACATAAAATCTAACTAGACCTAAACATCTAACACTCCAATATTCAAAACATCTCCCCCTTTGACAATATCAAAACAGTCACTATAGGTCCTGAGGGGGACTAAGTGGAGAAATAAATGGGTCTAAAAGGAGATTGATGGACTGTAGAGTGGCAGCTATGGTCATCTAAAACACATGTGACTCGACAACCTGCTGGTCCAAGCACTGATCTATAGAATCAAGGTGGTGCTCAATAATATCAATCCACTTAAGCTGAGTGGTGATAGCAGCAAGCTGCTAGAAGACCAACTCAGCAAATGAAGGAGAAGTCACAGCAGTAATAGGATCAAGTGTGGGAGCAGCAACAGTAGCAGGGGAATCAGGGATAGCAGTAGAGGGGGACCCACCTTGTGAATACCTTTGGTGTTTATGACTCAAAGTCACCTGACAGGAGGTAGTAGCATCATAAGGATCAGAAGGCTCACGCTACTCTACAGGTGTATCATCTAGAAGTGGCACCTGCATGTGATGGCAAACAACAATAGCATTGCGTCTATAGAGTCTGATAGTGTCATTAGGAAGACCTAATGATAAAAGATGCTCCAGGTGATGAGTTGTTAGTGTATGCTTTAGAGCATCATGTCTATTTGTACCATACGTTTTTCATTAATAAAGGCATTATTCATTATATAGTACAATGTTTTGAATGAACTTGTTTTACTTGGAGTATTAAACTATATATTGAAGTCCATGACATTGGAACAGTGCAGAAGAATCCATAAAGAGTTTATGGAATGAGATTCTTATTGTATGCAAATGTTCAATATCTAAATATCCCTGATCATAGTATTAATAAGAATGGACATTATTAGTATGGGAAGATCAGCACATATTAC